>JAJHUR010079663.1:5172-30240 GCA_027495735.1 Lutjanus campechanus | reverse complement strand
TTTGACCTCAATATATATTTTTCTTTTTTAATATAGACTTTATGGACTGTTATGATATAACTGACATAAAGTTCTCTAGTCTTTAGTGTGCATGCAGACTGCAAACAGAGGCTGCACAATATTTTGCCTCACAATATTGTATCAATAAGCAAATCCCCCGTATCAATATTTTATTATATAAATGATCAGTATAGCAAATGTGAATTAAACTTTTTGGTACTAGAATAATAAAATCAATTGCTTTTTCAGTCCACTAGATGGTGCTGAGATTTCTCCTGGTGAGGTCAGAGGTGAGATTTACCAGAAAGGGCTTTCTGACAGAAAGGCCTCAGGAAGTAACATGACATATAGTAGTATAAAGAGCACCACAGTCCATTTTATGAACAGGCTTTGGTAGATTTATGGGTTGAGCATAGGTACTTGATGCAGGAATCCCATGTGAAGCTTATTGCTGACTTTTACTTTTAGACATAGATACTATTTAAAAAAAAAACATTTTCTGTTTTCTGTTGCAGTTTAGGCAACAAAAGTTTAGGAAAATAAAGGGTTAAAATAGAGAGTTAGAAAGCTCTTTCTTCCAGACAGGTTTAAGTTCTCTCATGTTCAAAATAAATAATTGCACTGAAGAAAACACTTTCAAAACTGTGCTGCCAACTGACTGAGGTAGCACTAGGGGTGGGAAAAAAGCTGATACACTATAGCATCACAATTTTTTGTGTGGCAATATTGTATCAATAAAGAGAGGTCAAGTATCAGCCCTTTATCATATCAACCATTCATATTGCAAAGGTGAATTAAAGCTTTTGATACTAGAATAATAACATCATTTGTTTTTTCAGCCCACTGGATGGTGCTGTGATTTTTTTCTGTTGAGGTCAGCAGAGGTCATGGTTATAAGGATTGGTAGGCTTTATTACAGTGAAAACAGGTAATACATCAAAATATGCATACATGTTCATATATTCATACATATAAGCAATAATATTTTTCAATTTTTCTTCCAGTAACAATATTATAGTGGCATAAAGAAATGTAAGCCTACAATAGATCTTCTTCACAGCAGCCATTTTGACATGAAATAGTAGGGTTAACAAAGGTGTTATAAATGATTTTGTACACAAGAAAACAAGACAGTAAACTTTTGCCAAAGTGAAATAATCCTGCTCCTTTCTCAGAAGCAGGGAGGGAATCATACTGAGCAGAGTAAGTGTCATCACTCTAGTTTGTCTCTGATTGGAGGAATTAAGTTGGTTACAATTACCCCCTGTCTCCCCTACAGATTTTCAGTACTCTTTACACCCCTGCACTACTGCTAAAGGACTAATATCATTAATCCCAAAAGGTTTACAGGTTAAATAGAATCATCACAACCATGATATTATAAAGATGTCTTGGACAAAAATAGTATTTAGTCTTGACACCTTTGAAGTTCGTTTATTGTTTAGCTTTATAGGGGAGGTATTTTTTATAAGCCTTCTTGGCTTCCAACCTCTCCTGCACAATGTTTTTAATTTTGTTATTTTAATGTTTGTTGTGTATATATATATATAATGTGTAAAAAATAAAAAATAAATAAATAAATAAATAAAAGACAAAAATAGCAATCATGCAATTACCGAATTTGTTACCAAAACATCTATCTAAACCTATATTTCACGCAGAAATCAATATGTTCTCCAGAACCTGTTCAAGCTTTTATGTTGGAAAGCACCACAGGAAGTCTAATTTTCCTATCGAGCCTGACTTGACAATGGTCCACCGCACCCACTGGAAGCTGGAGGCTGCCCGTGAGTCTGGAGCATCCCTGTTTTGTTAACCAGCAGCGACCCAGCAGCATCAGTGAACAAAAAGCAGCATACAGCCAGAGCCTTACAGTATGTCGAGCATCTGAGCAGACATGGGCTGCAGGTGGGGAGGGACTGCTCATCCATCGCTGAGTTAGCTGACTGGAGCTTCTTTAATTCAACACTACATCCAACACCATGGCCAAGCAGTACGATGTGCTCTTCCGACTCCTGCTTCTCGGAGATTCTGGGGTTGGGAAAACATGTTTGCTATGCAGATTCACGGACAACGAATTTCACCCGTCTCACATCTCCACCATCGGTAAGACTCAAGACTTATTTTTCCAATTTTATTCTGTCAGTTGTGTTAATTAGGATCCCCATTCGTTTACATGGTATTTAAGCCTTTTCTATTGATTCCATTTGCACATCACGCTCTCTTTGTGGCTATTGAATTTTCCCAATGAGATTAAATCAGATGTGGTTAGAAATGTAAAAAGGCTGTGCTTTCATTTAATCAGAGCAGTATATTCATGAGGAATAAAGAGACTATCAAATCAACGTGATTGCATTGGTTGGGGAAGCCCTGAGGGGGAAGATCCAACACTTGGCAGCCATGCAGATGAGTTTACCAACTATCAGCACTGTGTTGGCACTGACAATGCAACCAAGTGCCATAGAAAACAGGCATACTTTTATATGTGGAACTGGGCTCTTGGGACTCCCAGGGTTTGTTATGTGGCTCCAGATTCTTGATCATGAGTATTTTCTAAGGATGACTGACATGTGCAGAGGAAAATAATAAAACAGAAATGTTGGTGGATTGAAAGAAAATAAGTTGCCAACCATTTTGATAATAGACGAATTGTTGCAGTTATTTTTCAAGCAAAAATGTCAAACATTTGAGGGTTGCAGCTTCTTAACTGTAAAGATGTGCAGCTTTTCTGTATCGTTTATGATAGTAAATGATGAGTTTTGGGGGTTTGGACTGTTGGTTGGACATAAGATTAAATGTGAAGTAGAGCTGCAATGATTAATTGATTAGTTTTAACAATTGAATTAATCAGCAACTATTTTGATAGTCGAATAATTGACCAGTGTGTATGATTTAGTGGTATCAAGCAGTGAGCTCTGAGATTTGCAGATTGCAAAACACGTTGTTTCACCCTCCCCTTCCACATCTGTAGAAGAAAATGGTCCAGAACCTCATGCAAAACGTGAAAGGCCATATCCAGAGCCAGCGTTCAGTTTGCCCATTCTGGGCTACTGTAGAAACATGGCAGTACAACACGGCGGACTTCATGAAAGAGGACCCACTCCCTGACATTTTATGGACCAAACAACTAACGGATTTTCTGATGTTGTATAGACCAAATGATTAATCAGTAAACAACGAAAAAAGATCCAGCACTTTCTTCTTCCTTTAATTCAGTATATAGAGCAAACTAACAGCATAACTGATTAGGTGATTAGTTTATTGAAGGAAAATTATATGTCAACTATTCTGATAATCAAAATGTCAAACACTTGCTAGTTCCAGCTTCTTAAATGTAAGAGTTTGCACATTTTCTTTGTTTGATAGTTAATGAAGAGTCTTTGGGTTTTGGACTGCAATTTGAAGATGTCACTTTGGAGTCTGGGAAATTGTGATGAGCATTTTCCCCAGTTTTTTGACATTTTATAGACTAAACGATAAATTGATTAATCGTGAAAATAATCCTACCACAGAAAGATCATAGTTGTTTTTTTGAGAAATGCCTGACCCAGTAGCAAGTCCTCCCTAAGAACTGTGCAAAGAATATGAATAGAGTTGACTGACAGAAAATTAATTAATCAGCACCTATTTTGATGACTGGTTCATTGTTTAAGTTGGGTTTCAAACGAAACATTTGAATGCTCCATCTTCTTTCTTCTATCACAAAAATGCAATTTAAAAGCATCTGCTTGGGATCTGGTAAATTATTGTGGGCATTTTCTGATGTTGTATTGAACAAATAATTAATCAGTTAACAAAGATCCAGCACCTTCTTGTAATTTACTATACAAAGCAAACTAGCAGCTTCTCTTGATGGATTTGCCACATCCCTGAAGATGACTATTGACTCAGCAAAGCTGAACCAGCCTCTTTCCTCATAGTTAATATGAGCTGTGCAGTATATCTACACATAGTTGGGATTCAGAGTGCAGAGCGTGACAGGCGCATTACCAAGCTTCACTTTGAGGTGTTGGAAAATAAGGATGTACAGTAAGCAGTGTTCTTTTTTTTCACATGCTGCGGTGGTGTCTCTTATCTCTTCTTCTGTGGCAACTGGGCTGTCGTTTCTGTGTGTGTGTTCAGCTAATAGAGATATTTTCTCCCACTGAGCTCCAATTCTTTGAGGTACCAACTACAACTGTACTTTCTGACATTGTTTGCAGTAATTGGCTATAATGTGGAGAGGACAAAATACAGACATCCCAGTGGCTCCAGCATGAAGTTAAAGTCAGGAAATGTTCCTCCTTGTTGTGATGGATAGCCGACTTTTTGTTGAAAAAAACACAGAGAGTAGATAGAGATAGAGAAACTGGTGGCCAGGCTGGGATTTGCAGACAGATGGTGACAGAAAAGACAGCGAGTGTACAATTGCACCATTAACTATTAATTTCACTATAATTTATTAACATTTTTAGGACCACAGGCATGTTTGCATGGAAGCTTTTGTAGTTATTCTTGAGCCCTCAGGGAACTCCTGCAAACACCCCACAACCACAACACGAGGTATGAGGCTTTACATTCATCACAGTTAATTTTAAATGCTTTTTATTGTAGGGTTGCAACTAACGATTGTTTTCATTATTGATTATTTTGCTGATTATTTTCATGATGAATCCATCCATCCATCCATTTTCTGTAACCGCTTATCCGTGAGGGTCGCGGGGGGCTGGAGGCTGGATAGGCTGGAGCCTATCCCAGCTGACTTTGGGCGAGAGGCGGGGTACACCCTGGACAAGTCGCCAGTTCATCGCAGGGCTGACACAGAGACGAACAACCACTCACTCTCACATTCACACCTACGGGCAATTTAGAGTCTCCAATTAACCTATTATGCTGCACGTCTTTGGACTGTGGGAGGAAGCCGGAGTACCCGGAGAGAACCCACGCAAACACGAGGAGAACATGCAAACTCCACACAGAAAGGCCCGCCAGCTCGGGGATTTGAACCCGGGACCTTCTTGCTGTGCGGCAGCAGCGCTAACCACTGCGCCATCGTGCCGCCCTTCATGATGAATCATTTAGTCTATTAAACGTCCAAAAAAAATACTGCTCATTTGCTCATCTGTTGTGCAACCAACAGAAACAAAAACCTCAAGACACTTCATTCACTAAGTTGAACCAACAAATCTTCAGTCACGCTGACAAACACTACAAACAAATATGATTTCCTTTTGCATTTTCTCAGTTTGAAGAGTCAGATCTTCATTTCACACAAAGAACTTACAGGTGCTGCTGCTCCTGTTAGAGCTATTTTGTTCAATGTGTGAAACTGCGCCTGCTGAATTTGTTCAATTTTAAGGGGGACTGAATTTAGTATTAATCTTCAACATAGGTTGCAGTGTTTTCTTCATTGTGAAAACAAGCAACCACGATCTTAAAATGTATTAGAGACAGTTTTCAACATGTTTTCTTCAAACTATAAAAAGAATTTTATCAGAAGTGTTTTAACTCTTGCACAATACATGCTGGGAATTCTGCTAATACTCTGATTATGTTTCTTTAGAAACTTAATTTAATGAATTGTTTAAACTCTGTACAGTACATTCATCCAGCTTCAAAATCAAAATACTTAAAGTTCAAAGAACTCATGTTTCTAAGTTCTGAGAATATATAGAATTTTAAACTGAATTTAAAAAAATTACATATTTACATTAAATTAATGACAAAAGATTAGTTGATTCCACTAAATTGCTGTATAATGTTTTAGAATGTATCATTAATGAGAAAGAAAAGCAGTAAATCCTAACATTGAAGGCGGTGGAATCAGCATCTAATTTTCTTTTGATCGACTTAATGGTTTTCAAACTGGGGTCCTGGGACCAACAGTGGGCCTATTTCAACTTTTATTACATTTTTTGGAAGTTGGATCAATAAGGGAAGAAATAGAGTAGAGGCCATTTTGATTGATTGTGATTTCTAATGGATCTAGTTTGATCATTGATTGACTATAAAGACTTCAGTATATTCAAACCTAAAAAAGAAAAAAAAAACCTTCCTTAACTCATCTAATTTAAAGAAACAAATTTTTACAGGTAAGAACAACCACTTACATGAGCGACACAGACCAACAGCTAACATAAACTATACAGACCAAAAGTGACAGAGAGAAATCAGGTTTCATTATTTTAATATTTTGATACTTGATACTTGATTTTTTCACAAGTAATTAGTAATTGTATCAGAGTACGTGTTTAAATAACCCTCCCAACTCTGTCCGTGGCCTATTGCGCGGGTTCTTGATATAAAAAATCTGGGAACACCCGAACCTAACGATTAATCAACTAATCATTGCAGCTACATTTTGTTGTTTCACCTGCTCCATCCATTAATGATAGATGCTCACAGGCTTACTCAGACTGCAGCATGCTATTTTAAGTCATGCACCTATAGCACTCTACAGGAAACTTCCCCCCTGTGGAGTTGTGTTTATGTTGTACATTGCAGCCCTTTCTGATGTCTCTTACAAGAAAGGTTCAGCCTGTCTGTGTGTCGTGATCTGTTTGTGCTTTTGTTGCAGTGGGCCAAGTGTTCACAACCACAGCTGGATGCTCAGAAATCAGGCTCTTGTGTCGGTGCAGGCAGTCGAGTCCAGATAATTACACTGGACTGAATAGTTGTGGGCAGCAGAATGTGTGTATAAGCCATGCAGGGAGTTTCTTTCATGGGCCTGTAATAATTCAAACTCCTCTTCTCAGACAAAACAATGTCCACAGAGAGAGAGAGAGAGATCAAGAGTGACCACCATCAGTGCTCTCCTGCCGAGGATCAATAAATAATTTCCCAACCTTCACGGTGACAGAGGGATATAAATTCTCTCCCCCCTCAAGGGTAGCTCTATAATTCATCAGTTTTTCTGTTACAGTCCGCTTGCTCAGTTTTTGCTCTTAATTATCTCAAAAACTGCTGGGACCTCTCACCCATGGGGGAGTTGTATAAACAAAGCTTCTCAAGTTTTTCCAGAAAAATCAGAAGATAAAAAGCTGATGAGTGTCTTATTTTCCTGCATAAAAATAAACCCCCAAAAATTCACACCGAGAGCTCCTAGCAAACAGTGTGATGATGAATAGATGCGGATACAGCATGTGGATACCCAAACATTACTCCTGCGTGATTGATTATTCTAAAACCATGGATGTTAAAATGCTGCTAACACAACATTTTGGGAGCTGGTTGTAGGGATTTGCTCAACAAACAGAAAGAATATCATTTCAATTTAGCCTAAAGGTGTTGGAGTGAGGTGAGGTCAGGGCTCTGTGCAGTTACTTCCACACCAAACTCAAAACCTTTTCCTTCATGGACCTTGTGTCACGCACGACCATGTTGTCATGAGAACTAAGTATATATTGTACGCTGTGGCATCAAGATTTTGCTTAATTGATATTCTGGCCCTTTTTGCTTTGGTGTCCAATAAGCTCTGCCCACTGACAATAACTTCTGTTGTTCTTCCTCTGTGTTGCCAGATAAATTATAAGTATCATATATTTGGCATATAATTGTATAGTATATCTAAGTACCAGAAACGAGAAAGGAGAAATTTTGGCAGAGTTTCTGCTGGGTACCAAGCTTGCTCAACTGTTATTGGAGCACAGAGCAAAAAGAAGTGGGAAGTAAGGGTAAATGGGAACTAAATGGGTTGGCTCAAAGCATGAAAAACAGCACCAGAGAAAAAATACAGTTGTGGTTGGATAGGGGTGCCCCAGAGTTGTATGTTTCGTGGGCATTTTGAGAATTTTTATGTTTATCCGGGTTTATGTTTAACATGGCTTTCTTCTGGTGTTTTTTTTTTTTGGCATTCATTGACAGGTCAGTGTGAAACTTTTGCACTTTAAAGGCCACATGAAATACAGCAGGTATATAGTTTAACCTTGTGGCTTTGTACCTTATCTCTGCAATCCTCGTGAAAATGAAGGACAGCCTGTATTTGTATTCACACGATCAAAGAATTTCCCACACAAAAGAAAGAGAGTTGAAACCACGGAGCGAGACCTGCACTCAAATTTGAGCCAAGATTTTCTTTGATTTGATCCACTTTTCAAGGCTTTTTGGCAGTAATGTTATACACAGAAATATACAGAAGATAATTAATACCACATCTGACTGTAGGATCAACAAATGATTTGACTTTATTCTCTGGTTACAGCTCATTATAAAATAAAAACTCCATCTTTCAGTCCATATTTCTTCAGTCAATCTCAGTCCAAAAGCGGAAATGGAGCAGGAATTCTGATTTTACCTGAAGGACTAATACTCCCTCATCTGGGTATCTCATCTTATTTTAACAGGTCACTCTGTTCCTCCTATAAGACTTTCATCTGGGCCCAAGAGTGCACATTTCCCTGGCAAAGAGCAGCTGTAGAGATGATTTATTAATGCTATTCAGTCACACTGCTGAGTTTAATCTTCCTCACCGTCATCTCGGCAGCCTCGTCACCGGACTCCTCAGAGCACCTGGCTGTCACAACGCCTATAAAGTACGAGTCTGGCCCTGCCCTATATCATAGCTCAATAAGCAGCTGTCCTCCTGGTGAAGATCCCAGTGGTGTTATGGTCACGGCCTGGTCATACACTCTGCCCCCGCTGCTGTTTGAAGAGCTCATTAGTCTAAAGGGGCTGGCAATGGTCAGAGCTACCACAGATGTTATCATCTCGTAAAGAGGTTGTCAAAGGAATCAATGCTTTCACTTCTTCCTGGCTTTCCAGGAACGTAGGAATTGTGATCATGTATCTCTGCTAAGGAGGTTGTGTAGTTGTGGTCATATCTGTTTGTCTGTTAGTTACAGGAGCAGGATATCTCCAAAACTGCTTAACAGGTGCAGCATGCTGGCCAAGGGGTTAAGATACAACCATAAACTGAGACGACCCTGGTTTGTGTCTGGCTTGGGACTTTTTCTCCCTCTCCCTAGAAAGCACCAAAAGCCCCCAAAATACAAAACAAAACAAAACAGAAGCCCTGTTTTTCAGTTTTCAGTGAAATTTAGGCCATGAACCAAAGAACAAGTTTATTTTTAGTGACCACACCATTGGATGGAAACAAGCCAAGATGATGTGGGAAGGATGGATTCGGGGTCCAGGGGGAGGAATGAGGGATGAAGGGATAGAGGGACAAGGGTGATGGTTGAGGGATGAAGGGATGAGGGTTGAGGGATGAAAGATAGGGAGGATAAAAGGCGAGGCATAATAGGGATGAGAGTTGAGGGATGAAGAATGAGGAATGAAGGGATGAGGGCTGAGGGATTAAGGATGGGGAGGATGATGGATGAGGGATGAAGGGTTGAGGGATGAAGGATGGGGAAGATGAAGGGTGAGGGATAATAGGGAGGAGGGTTGAGGGATGAAGGGATGAGGGTTGAGGGATTAAGGATGGGGAGGATGAAGAGTGAGGGATGAAGGGTTGAGGGATGAAGGATGGGGAAGATGAAGGGTGAGGGATAATAGGGATGAGGGTTTAGGGATGAAGGGATGAGGGTTTAGGGAAGAAAGATAAGGAGGATGAAGGGTGATGGATAATAAGGAAGAAGGGTGAGGGATGAATGGATGATGGTTGAGGGATGAAGGATGGAGAGGATGAAGGGGGGATGACGGGATAAGAGTTAATGGGATTAAGGATGGGGACGATGACGGGTGAGGAATGAACAGATAAACAGAAGGATCATGAGGGGTGTGGGTTGAGGGCAGAATGGATGAAGGTTGAGGGATGAAAAATGGGGAGGATGAAAGGTGAGGGATGAGGGCTGAGGAATGAAGGCATGAAAGGATGAAAGGTGAGGGATGGGGGTAGTGAGATAAAGGGAAGAGGGGTGAGGGCTGAATGGGTGAGGGCTGAGGGATAAAGGTTGGGGAGGATGACGGTCCAGGGATGAAGGGTTAGGGATGAAGGGATGAGGGCTGTGAGATGAAGGGATGAAGGGTGGGGGATGAAGGAATGAGGGCTGTGAGATGAAGGGATGAAGGGTGGGGGATCAAGGGATGAGGAAAGAAGTCAGTGTCATGAACAGATGGATGGAGGAATAGGATGATGGATCGGTACCAGCTGGTGGCAAGAAGACAGGTGGGAACCAGGGAGAGAGTGAGACTCTTCGTGAGCTGAGCTCCAATTTGGATAGAGCCCCCAGTGGTTCCTGTATTCAAACTTAAAAGAGGAGAGAAAAAAGGGGTTTGGGGGGAGGGATGTGAGAACTGAATCAAAGAGGAAGAGAACAGATAAGGTGAGCTTACATTTTTGTGTGGAAATGGGATGAGTCTTTATTCCTGAATCTAATTATAAAACTTGATAAGCAGTGCTGTAGTCCTACCATATGGTCATTATACTGTACTGTATAAGACACTCAAAGCTGTTCCACACAACTTTTAAACCACAAGGTGTAAACTATCCTGACCAGTCTGGGCATTTGTGGACAGTAGTCTTCAGTTATGGATTTGACTTAAATCCTGATCTGAATATAAATACTGTAAAACTCTGATCTGGTATTAAAATAATTATTATGCAATATGACAGATCAATAGAAAGTTTAATGTGTAAGTACAGATTGATGGCAAGCTCATAATTGAAAGAAAAGTGTTTGTCCCTTGTCCTGTGGTGCCCTAAAGACAACAGCTGTTGACAATTGTTGGCTGCCCTCTGCTAGTAAAGATAACCATGGATGACAGAGCCATTCCCCAATGAATTTGTGTCAGTGCCAGAGCATCCATCCGTCCATCCATTAGAGAGCTTGTCACCATTACCTACAGCACACTGACACGTGTCAGCGCCTAATCCGTCTTGCATAGTCAGACACAGTCATCCCGGTAATTAGTCAAGTCAATTTTGGGTGTGTACCCATTTGTTTTTACATGGCTTTCACACTGCTGATTGTGAAACGCTGCCATGTTAAATTAACTGCTGTCACTCCTCGCACATTGTGCTCGTCTCCATTGTCACAGTTCCCTCTGAAGAGAAGAAGGAAATCTGCAGAATGGCTTTTTTTTCCCAAGCTGTTCTTCAAGATTTAGGATTTAACTTTTTTTTTAAAACTGTAACAGATGAAGTATTCTTAAAACTTGGCACAGTCTACTCTTCAGTCAGTGTAAGGTGTAAGGTTTGGTGTTCAGGAACAGTACAGTTAAATTCAATGTGTTTTAAAATTATTTTTAATAAACACAAAATTTATAACAATTAAAAAGACAAAAAACAAAATCAAAGAAGTAGTACAGAATACAACAGCGGAGATTCAGTGGTACAGAATATTAATTAATTAATAAAGTTCAGTGGCCCATCAGGTCCATCAGGCCAAACAACCAGCCGTTATTGGAACTCAGAGCAAAGAGGAGTGAGACCTAGGAAGCAGACAGTGTGGGTTAAAGCATCCTTTATTTTCTTTTGTAAATATGGTTGAAAATGCACTCATGTTTGAGTAACTCGCTGCCGATTCTCTTTTATTCTCATATAACCTCCATTTGCAGTCATCTTAATTTTTTTCCCCAAGTTTACAGACTTGCTGAAGACACCCACAGTACAGCTGGAGAATGCATTACACCATATCTGCATTTCATATTTAAATCATATTGCTGTTTGCATGGATGACTTCTGATGGGAGCTTAATGCAGTGCTAATACAGCTGGACAATGACGCAGGGAGACGGCCTCTTTTTCATTATCTCCTCTCTCTTCTCGAGCCTCAGGCACCGCGAGCTGCTGATTGTTATGCTGACCTTTCACTTAGTCTTGGTCTGAATGCTCTCTAGTCAAAGGCAAAGATTTAAATGAGGCCTCACACTGTCCAGACAGTGAGCTCCAGCCTCCACGGAGTCTTCACTTTCACTCCAGCTTGTTTTTTCGCAAACACTAAAATCAGCAGGTCCAGCTATATACTACATCTGTCAGCTGTTTCCTTATACTGTCAATCTCTTGAAATACAAAGCTTGCAGAAATACAGCAATAAAACCTACAAACAGCATTTCTTCCCGTTATGTGAATTGATTGGCCTCAGTAGCTCTTTCTCTGAGTGTGATGCTGACTGTGACACATGGGTGTTGAGTGTCAGGTTAATTGGGATGAACTGTTAATTGATTTCTCAGGGATTAGTGTGGTCTATAGAAGCCTGTGGGTTTTCTCTTTATCGACCTGAATGCATTAGTCTGAGGAGACAGTCATGGAGACAAGAGACAAGATAAAGAGACTTTAATAGAAAGTTAATGGTAACTAATAGATTTAAATGTGTGATTATGTCTGATTCTACTACGTAGTAGGCTTGGGCGGTATCAAGGTATTACGGTGTACCAGGGTATTCAGAAAAACCAAAGGGACTATTTTCAAAACCATCATTGTGAATAAAGTTATCTGAAAAATTACTAATAGTTATTTTTTTTTAATAGGGAACAGAAGAATTATTTGGAGGCAGAAAAGAAATAATTGGCTGCTCTGCTCTATAGCCTAGATATGGAATCATGACATATTAAATATTGCCACATATCACTTTATTTTGACGTGACTTCTTCCAACTATAAAAGCAGTTTATTAGCCGCATGCTACGTCTGTAAATTATCTCCATTCAGCCAAATGATGTGTTTGTATCCATGGCAACAAGTGTCATTGGATCCTTTAGCAAGAATCTATGGAATAAGGATGCTTATTTTCTACGCATTCATTATTCTATGGGTCATAAGTATTTATACCCAGCAAGATTTGTGTAAGAGGGCCAATTGCATATAAGACACAAAGCACTGTAACCTAGACAATGTACAGTGACTTCTATCACTAGCTTTTAATGTTTGTTTTTTCACACAAATACCATCATATACCATACACCCCAGTGAAATGTAAAGGTATGATAAAATAGATACCAGCCAAACCTACTATAGTATGTGGGCATTTTGTTCATATCACATCAAGATGTACATGAATATGTCTTTTGCTGCTATTGTTTATTATTACTGTTAGTAGTATCAGTTGTTCAGTAGTAACAGGGGTGTACAATGGAGGACAACTGGGTCATGTTCAACCTGTTATCATCCATGGTCATCAAATATGGATGTATTTGTCACACCCTTTGGTGTCTCATGCTGATGTCACAAGGTACTCTTGAGGGTGTGTATAAGACGCTGCCAGACAGGCATTTTGATAATGTTAATGTAAAGTTTAGGAAAAGATAATTGGATTTGGGTTAAAATAAGTACTGTATATTACATTCTGTACATCATGAGACGTAAATTAAGTAACGTTATGTAACTTAAACCTAAAACACTGGTTTTTGTTTTCTCAAAAGTCAAACCCTGGCCTCCTGGGTGAGGGGCCTCTGTTTGACTCATCCATCCACCCAACCTCCTCCACATGTGGACTTTCTTGCTCTTTATACTTCGTCACCTGGGTTGACACTGAAGTCTCTTGAAAGCCCAGTGCGTCTCATACAGATGCTCAAGGGTATCTTGTGGGTCTGTATGAGACGAAAGGGCAGATACTCATTAAATTACTCAGGAGCCAAAAATGTCATTGAGACGTTTACTTTTAACCGAGCCCTTTGATGTTTTTCTTTAAATCGTCTAAGTAACAGTCACTTCAAACAGAGTTTGTGGTTTGGGGGCCTGTGCAGTAATCCATCTATGGTCCTCCGTAATATTTCTAGGAATAAAGAGGAGTTAACATTGGTACGACTGCATAAACTCATGTGGGGGTTTTAAAGGCTGATATTTTTAGATTAAATATTGAAATTTGACTGTTAAGGGGCAAATAAAAATGATTTGATATTCTCATCCAGAATTACAGAGCTGACAGTGTAGAAAGGAGTTGAAACAACATTTGCACCATGAAGTAAAGAAACTAAGTTTACCAAGCGTACAACTGAAGAGTTAAATGAATGTTTTGGGGTTATTTTTAATACTGAGAAAATTATGCAGTGTTTGGTTTTGTGACAGATTTCTTAATGAGGTGGGGCTTTGCTGTGGGAATTTGCACTCAGTATTTATAAAATCCTGATTAGAACTAGTATTGGATAGAGACTTAAAATGTCTAATGGTCATTTTCTACCCTGATAAAAATATGTTTCTGGTGAAGTAATCATTACAAAACATAAAAAATAAAAACTAAGTTGTTTTTATTTTTTCTCTTCTCTTCAATATATGAATATCTACTCTGGCCTTCAAAAAATGAACACAGGCTGAGTCGTGATAGAAACAAAGGAAATTGGCCCGGCCTGTGATTTTATGCCTATAAAGAATATCACCCTCATTCATCTGAAATAGATCAGAGATCACTGAAGCATGAGTGACCCCTCCCCATCTCAGCTCTGCTTCTTTTCTCTGATCTGTTCCTCTGCGCTGTTATGCTGCGCTCAACTATCATTTTGCCCTCCTCCCTCTTCTCGCCTCCCACGTGATCGATGCAGAGAACTGAACTAAACGAGGACTCAGCTCGCCGGATCATTAGCCCAATCTTCTAACAGGCTGATTATACAGGGATGATGTGGCTCTGGTTGCATTAATGCCCTCTATGATGTTACAAGGCTGCAGCAGATACTGGTGAACCTCACTCTGTCAGAGACGTGCCGGGTTAATTGATTTCAGTCACTCACTGGGTGGAAAGTGCAGGAGAACATTCACCCTAAGCACAGCACTCACAGATTTGGAGGAATATCAAATAAGTTTAGAGCTTCCCTCTGAATGTAATATTGTCTTTCCTAACCATATTTTTTCTCTCTTGCAGGAGTCGACTTCAAAATGAAGACACTAGTAATAGATGGTATCAAAGTACGGATACAGATATGGTAAGATAGTGGCATGGGGCACCATGTTGGAAGGCCTTGTGTGACTAACAAAATGTTATTAGATGTCACATAACAGTAGTTCCGATAGAGGGGATAACATTCATGTGCAAATATGCTATAAATATCATGGCTTATGGTATAACTGATCACAATCTCTAGCTTCTACTGACACTGAGGTCATGTTATCTGTATTTTGTTCTGGGAACTGACCCTTCCTACGTCCTGCCCTCTTTGGAACTTTGGTCAACTTTCTCCCCTTCTGTTTCCAGTACTTTCTAAGTGCTTCGATCAGTTGTTAGCTAGGTAGTTGCATCTGATAGCTAATGTTAGTAAAATGCATATAATATAGCATATCTCAGAAGCAGGAAGGTTGACCGACCTTGCTCAACTGTTTTTGGAGCATAGAGCAGAAAGGGGTGGGACTTAAGAAGGATAAATTGTGGAGTTTTAGCAATCTGAGAGAATTTTAAGTTGTGCTATGACAAACTTGTACATTGACTGCAGTAATTTATTGAAAACAATATGTTGTATTTAGAAAAAAAACAAATATATATCCATGTTGTATTTCATGTATCTCTTTCAATATATTTATATTTAACTTCCAGGGACACTGCAGGCCAAGAAAGATACCAGACCATCACTAAGCAGTACTACAGACGAGCACAGGTAGATGATCCCAGATCTCCTCCACTGACTCTGCTGCTGCAAGTGGTTTTCCACACATTAAAGTGATATCATTACTGCAGAGTAGCGTAACAAATTTAAATCTAATTTATATCTGATATTAAATTTGTTACAGCTACAAGAATAATTCATGACTCATACTTGACACGACTTCAGATACTTTGATGAACCGTTCAAGTGCTTCTAAAGAGATCTCGTATAGATCACAGTTGCTACGTCTAGTGGCTTTAAAACATCAATATTTCATGTCAGTAGTATTGTAAGTGTAGTGTGTCTTCCCCCCACCCCCTTCAGAGGCTGATGTCTCCACGGCCACACGCAACCACCAGCACCCTGACATTGTTGTGTATGGATTTCGCCTTTGCTTTGGGCTGCTAAAGAGGTTAAACCAGCTGAAATTGAATTTTCCATTTACCAGAAACTGGCAATGAAATTGGAAGAAAAGTGACCTGTTTCTGTTTTGTGCTTTACAACAAAACAGCAAATGTTTCATCCGGCTGGTGGCCTACAATGTACAATGAATTGTTGGTAGAGACTGCCAGCTTTGCAAGTGGTAGTCTGGTTTGTTTACAGTAATCATATTATGGTTTACAAATGTCTTTATTTTAAAATACTGCTTTTAAGGATCCAGAAATTGGGAACATTTTTTTAAACATGACCATAAAGTCCTTTAAAGTGCACTGTTTTAGTTTAGTGACAGAATTAGACAGAATTCAATCAGTGGGGGAAACGATACTGCAGCTCAGCTGAGTACAAACAGTACACAATATAGGAATCATTATGCTGAGAAAAGGATATTTCAAACAAAAACAAAACAAAAAATAGAGCACAAAGGAGTAAGGTAAGATATATTTAAAAGAGCAAGGACCGAGATATAGATATACTATACAGTTCTTTAGCTGTGTTTAGCTTTTTACTGTGCCTTTTTTCCATATATTTCAGCTACTTAAAAGAGAAATCTGCAATATATAAATTGTAAAAAAAATTTAGAATGACCATGATATGTCATCACAGACAACAGACAACTCCAGAGTGTGACAGCCAATCAACTTACAGCGTGGGACTCATTGTCACGTGCTGTTGTCAAATTACAATGCTGTGCTTGTCTTGTGCTCCTGCGGTGTTCCTGCAGCCTGCCTGAGCTTCCTCAAGTCTGGGGAGGAGGAGGCGAGGGGAAACAACTCGTTTCTAACCACAGACTCTATATTAAATATATTTCAACCTGTTTAATATAATGTCTATTGCTCCAAGTCGCTATTTGGACTGCTGCACTCATTTTTGGACCGTGTAATTGTTACATATTACTTCTTTAAAGAGACTTCAATATCAACCTGAACAGGGCATGTGTTTCAGAATGTCTCTTTTGTATGAAAACCAGACATACTGTTCAGTTATCGCATTTTTGTCTAAAAAAAAAATTGACCTCAGTCTTTTAACACGTCTCTCTGCAAGGGAATCTTCCTGGTGTATGATATCACGAGTGAGCGATCTTTCCAGCACATCATGAAGTGGGCCAGTGACGTAGACGAGGTGAGTCACACAGATGAGGGATTTAAGATTAAAACAGCCATTATTTTCTGAATACTGACAAAACTACTGGCTGCGCAGAGGCCCCAGGTTGACAAAGAACAGATGGTGTGATGAAAAACAAATGCTTTGGCCTGACAGACACTGCCTTGCTGTGTTTATTATGTTCCATCTTCATTTTCAAATACCTGTCATCGTATTTTTAAATTTGTACTGGGACATTTTTTCCTCTTGCAGTCGACTTCAAGTCTTTATAAAGCTATCTCGTCTGTGCTGCTTCCCCCTGTCATTTCCCAGATGATTTTATTATATTAATTTAGCCATTATGGACCTAATTTCCTCTATGGGTCTGTCCGAATATATAGGCTATTGATCTTGGCACGCTCCCCACATACTTTTAATCTAGGTCTCATTTCCTGACGCCCCTGTGTTTTCTCCCCTCTGTACTCTCTTGATATTTGAAATCTCTCTCTTCCTATCTCGTTAATTTTGTTTTTTCATTCCTCTTCCTTATTCATAAATATTGCTTGTTTCCTTTATGTTCACATGACAAACCCTCTGCAGTACGCTCCTGACAAGGTCCAGAAGATCCTCGTAGGTAACAAGTCAGACGAGGTGGACAAGAGGCAGGTGGCCACAGAGCAAGGTATCAAGGTGGGTTAATCACTGGCTCTGTGTTAGACCTCGAGGATTTAACCTTTCACATCTCTCTGAGTTATATTTGTCATATTAGCTATTGTATAAACGCTCGTAGCCATAAGGCTGAGTTTAGGTTCTGTAAGAGATTCGGATTAGAGTTCAACAAAAATTTATTTGCCTTGCAGCTGGTTTCAATCAAATTTTGGTTGTTGAAGTAATATTGAAGAAATATATCTTTGACATTTCTGAAAAATACTCTCCTTCTTTCTTGTTAGATGAGAAGATAGATACCACTTTCATGTCTGCATCACTTCCGGAGCTCCAGTCTGGAGCCTGGAGACTATTAATATCTATAAACAGACATCTGCATATAATTATGCTCAATATGTTGGGACAACGGACAAGATTTTGGTGTCAGAAGCATTCTGGTTCCCGTTTGTAGTCTGAGTAGCATTCACATGTGAACTGGCTTTTCTTTTTTTTCTTTTTTTATCTGCATTCATATGCAGATATCTGTCTATAGATATCTGCATATGGATATTTATTTTTATATATCTATATAGATATCTATTTTTACGTCTTTAGTTGCTAATCAGACTGTAAACAATGACCGGCAACCAACAAAGAAAGTCTTGGCGCAGATATCCATTATTTGGGTATTCACTGGCTACACCCGAAGCCATCGGCCTTCGCTCCCCAAGGCTGATTCATCATCAGACAATCAGACAATAGCCATTGGGTTCCCAGATAAGGAGGCAGTTAAATTAGTTTACTTTATCTTATTTCATCTTAGCTTAATTTAGCTTATCTTAGTTTAACATAAAGACTGGAAGCAGGACAAAAAATTGTTGTTTAATACCCAAGCCACACTGCCGACGTACATGAGCAGCATGTGTGTGCATCGTGGTACCTCTTGCTTTTCATTTTGACGCGCATATTAACAGACATACAGCCTGTGTGAGTGGTGCAACTCAGTGCAGCAACGCTTCATCTAGAGACTCTGCGGCTCGCATATTTTTTCTGTGTGATGCACTCAGTTCTCTGCAAAAATAGGCAGTGAAAATGATCGGTTGATAGTACCAGCAACATGACACTTTTCCCTAAAGTTTCGGGGTACATTTCTGTAGAATATGTCACACACACATGAAAAAATTGAGTGAAGGGCAGTATTTTCCTGCTGTGCTCCTCTTCAAACTCAGTGTAGAAAGACAGGGCTGGCGGTAGCAGTGACATAGCAGCAATGCTGTTTGTGTAGGAACCACACACACATGCGAGCTGCAGCGGTTCAGTGAAGTAGCCATTCATGCAGGTAAAGTTAGGCTGTGTGGTCTGGGAGTTATATATGCTTTTACAAACAATAGTTTATTCATCCACCCAGCAGTTCTGTGCAGCATCTACGACCAGTAACTGACAACTACACTGTAACTACAAAAAACTTACTGCACCTTGCTGTTGTTCAAGATACAACATGTTGATTAATGAGCTTTAGAGGTGGCGGCTTATTGGCTTATTTGGGTTGTTTTAACTTTAGAGAGAGCAAGGCTATTTTCTACACCTGCTTTAAGTCTTAATGCTAAGCTAGGCTCTAACTCTAAAATTATCATACACAAGATTGATATTGACATTTTATCTTACTCTTGGTAAGAAATCAAACAAGTTTATTTTCCAAAATGTTGATTTGTTCTTTCTACAAAAGCTTGTAATCATTGGGTTCCTTTTCAGTTCTGCATGAAAATCACACTCAGAAACTTAACACTCCTTCTTGGTTTGGGTTCTGGTACAAATTTTGGCTCCAGGTACACCAAAAGGTAGGACCCCTTGGACTTGGTGTGAGTACTGGTGTAGAAACTTGTGATGTAGTTTCAGTCATGAATTACTGTCTAGACCGTAATCGAGCTCTAAAGGCCATGACACACCAAGCTGCCCTCAGACAAAGACTGACTAATGCTTCACCTCCTGTTGCCTCACATTTTCCATTAAAAGCTGCACTCAAACACACGATTACATCCAGCAGCAGGCAGGCCACACTGCACCTGTCTGAAAGGAAATATCTAGTCAGATATCTTTTTTCAGGAAAATAAAATCGTTCACTGCTATCTGTCTTGCAGCTGGCCAAGGCGTATGGAATGGACTTCTTTGAGACAAGTGCCTTCACCAACCATAATATAACAGAGGTGAGATGATCTAGACAAAGACTTTTCATGACCTTGTACAGGATATTAACATGATTGAAGGGATATTTTGGATATCTCAAAGTGGGGTTGTATGAGATACTGATGTATTACCTACAGTAGATGGCGCTCAACACACCCCCAGTTTGGAGAAGCAGCAGGAGTCCTGGTGTAGGAAGCTAAGCAATGAACTGTGGTGGACAGGGTCATCAGCAAATGCGATTTTAGCCACCTAATAAAGGATCACCTAAAAAAATGTATTAATTTTCTGTTTCACTTCAGGCAGCATTTTCAGATGGGAAACACTGTTACATAAACCAAATATTGTTCTCTCCCCAAAGCAACCAGACTCCATTGGCAAAAACAGTAATTTTATCTCGCAGAACACAGGAGTTACTGGTTTGGAGAGAGTGACATTTAGCTTATATAACAGCGGTTTCCCAAAAAGGCTGCCTGACAACAAGGTAAAGGTATTCTAAATATTCTCAATAATCTATTGAACTGATATTGATGTTTTTTGGTGGCTAAAATATATTTCGCTACTGACCTTCCACAGCAACACATTGCTTAGCTTCCTACCCTGGTTCTCCTTTTACCTCTTAAACCGGGGGCATGCTCAACGCCATCTACTGTAATACACTGACTATGTATGAATGCCTCATACATCCCCACATTTAGAAATCCAAAACACCCCTTTAAAGCAGTGCATGCAATCATGATTATATAATGGAAGGAAATTGCTTGATAAATGACAGTGCATTTTATCTCTCTCGTCTTGTTCTCATCCTCTGGCTATGTTTTCCTCCAAGACTTTCACACGATTGGCTGAACAGGTGCTGGCAGCCAATAAGAAAGACCTGGATCTTCTCCGGATGTCCATTAATGACGATATTAATCTTGCTGCTCTGGAGGAAGAGGAAGGACTCTGTGACAGTGCGGCGGGCGACCAAGGCAAAGGCTGCTGGTGTTAAAGAAATAATTTAAGCTAAATACATGTTATCACCAGACACTTCACATACTCTGGGCAAAATGTGCCTCCTTTTGTCGTTGGTTTAAACTTAGAGGAACATCGAGCTGCAATTTTGAAACCAGCTATGTCCCTCTGTTTCACAGAACATTGCCAAAAATGCTGATGAGACATTTGAGAGCAGTTTCATGGATAAAGGTGGAAATATTTTGCCACAAAGTACAAAGTGTGTGGTGAATTAAAGGGATAGTTAAGATTATTTAAAGTGGGGTTTTATAAGGCACTTAGTCAGTGTATTACCTACAGTAGTTCATGGTCGACACGCCCCCAGTTGGGAGAAGCAAAGAGGATTTCCAACATGGAAGCTAAGCGATGTACTGCTGTGGACAGGATCAGCAACAAAAGGTATTTTAGCCACATAAAAAAGGTCCACCTAAAAAGAAAGCAGCATCAGTTTAAGTGTACATTATATTTAGAATATTTTCACCTCCTTACTTTGTGGTCAGGCAGCCTTTTCAGAAGGGAAACTGCTGGTAAATAAACCAAACATCACTCTCTCCAAACCAACCAAACTCCATAGGCAAAATAATGAGTAATTTTAACTTGCAGAACACAGGAGTTACTGGTCTACTGCTGCCTTGATCTGTTTGTTTGTGTTACTGTGTGACTTTGGTGAATCCAAACTACTCTACCAAGGTCACACAATAACACAAACAAATTAACAGATCAAGGCAGCAGTAGACCAGCAACTCCTGTGTTCTGCGAGTTAAAATGACTGATTTTGCTTATGGAGTTTGATTGGTTTGGCGTGAGCGATATTTGGCTTGTATAACAACAGTTACCCTTCTCAAAAGGTTTTTCTGAAGCAAAGTAAAGCAGTGAAAATAAATATAACATTCACTTTCACTAAAATAAATTTTTTTGAGGTGGACCTTCTTTTTACGTAGCTAAAATACATTTTGGTCCTGACCCTGTCCACAGCAGGACATTGCTTAGCTTTCGTGCTGGTACTCTTCTCTGTTTCTGCAAACTGGGCAGCCATTGGTAATACATTGATTATTGATAAGTACTTCATATTGCCCTACATCAAATAATCCCACCTATCCCTTTAAGCAATTGAAGGTCCAAATGTCAAGGTTTACCTCAGTGGGACCGAATGTTCATTGTCTAAAGCACTAATTCCTGCTCAGTTTTCAGTGTCTTTGATGTAACCAAATGCAATCTCTATCCACTACTAATTTGACAATTGGCATCAATTGAAAACGCTAAATACAAAACATCCAGGAGAGCTGGAAATGAAGATTTTATCACCTTTTCTTACGGAATTTGTACAGTGTTAAGATTTAGAGGATAGAGAAGGACTTGGAATTGTCCACCACTGACTTGAAACTTTTCACAATGTTGTATTTCACATTCTTTTCCAAGCGCTGTCTCTGACATTGGTCATAGGGCTGGGTGCCTTGCAAATCAACGATGTGTTTGCTTACATTTGGCCTTCATCTACCCCTTTAGTGTTTTCCTTCATGTGGGCATTTAAGAGATAGTTTGGTTGGTTTAAAATGGGGTTGTATGGGGTACTTATCCATAGTCAGTGCATTAGTTACAGTTGATGGCCAGCATGCGCCAGTTTAGAGAAGCAGCAGGAGTATCGGTGTAGGAAGCTAAGCAATGTACTGCTGTGGACAGGGTCAGCAGCAAAACATATTTTAGCCACCTAAAAAAGTTTTAAGTGTACTCTATATTTAGAATATTTTCACCGCTTTACCTTGCCATTAGACAGCCTTTTCCAATGGCGAACCGCTGTTATATGAGCCAAATATCGCACTTTCCAAACCAACCAAACTCCATAAGCAAAATCATTAATTTTACGTCACAGAAAACAGGAACTGCTTGTCTGACGCTGCCTCGATTGCTTAGTTAGTTTGTGTTATTGTGTGACTTCAGTGAATCCAAACTAACCCTTTAAACACTAAAGTCACACAATTAGACAAACAAACAAACCAATCAAGGCAGCAGTAGACCAGCAACTCCTGTGTTCTGTGAGCTAAAATTACTGATTTTGCCTGTGGAGTTTGGTTGATTTGTAGAGAGCTTTTTTGCCAAAGGAGTCTTGTGTGAGCGATGTAACAGCCTATATAATGTTGGAAAGGACTGTCTGACAGCAAGGTAAAGTGGTGAAAATATTCTAAATATAGCTTACACTTAAACTGGTAGTGGTTGTTTTAGGTGTTTTTTTTAGGTGTCTAAATACATTTTGCTGCTGACCCTGTCCACAGCAGTACATTGCCCAGTTTCCTACAACAACTCCTGCTGCATCTTCAAACTGGACGAATACCAACCACCATCTACTCTGACACTGGATAAGTACCACATACAACCCCACTTCAAATAATCTGAACCATCCCTCTAACACCCATAGCCTTCCTACCATTGAATGCATAAGACGTAGTGTAAGAATTACACCACCAGAGGGTGCTACATGCATTGCAAAAACAGGCGCACACACTTGAGAGGTGTTCAGAGTGAATTTATGCTGTTTTTTTTCTATTCTGTATTTTTGGTTGTAATTGCACTTGCAGTGGCTATATTTAATGCGATGAAAGGATCCTAAATATATGCAGCAATTTAATTTTTTTCTCTTATTGTTTTCATGCAAATGTTGGTTTTGCAGCTTGTAAGATCAACCATGTAAGACCACACGATCACACTATGATAATTTGCAGTCAAGTGTGCCAGTGTAAGTTGTTAATTGAGGGAAGCATTGAGAGAAATATGTTTAAATTTCCCTGTAGCAAACCTGAAGATATTTTTCATTTTATAGTCTTTGTTTATAACAGAAAATATCGTAGAGTACATATGATTTGATAACTGCCCATTACATTGTACATATGTTTTTCAAAGCATTGTAGATTGGTAGAATCATGATAATACGCCATTGATTTAATGTATTACCATTAGAGGGCTGTATAAAAAAGTCCACAATGATATTCTAGATGGTCTGAAATATTCCCTCTGTGAAGATAATAATGTCTTGGTCATTCTGTCCATTTTCCTCACTGTTTTGTACAGAGTCCAGTGGAGATGCCATTTCTTTTTTCCTCCTCAGATTTAACAAGGGACAAGCGAGAGTTTTGCATGCGATCCACTCTTCTTTCCTTTCTTTTATTGCAACTTCAGTGAAGTTAATAATCAACCGAACGAGATACAAGTATAGCATTTGACCAGAGTTGCCTGTTGGAGACATAAACAGAATGACCATCACTGGACAAACTTTGGCTACATTTTTTTGCAACTTAGTAAAATAAATGCTACTTAAAAACAGTTGTTAATATGTGCACTGTGTGAAATGGCAGTATGTTGTACTGAATGATGTTCTGGACTCAGCTCCAGATACACAATGTATCTGTGTTGTTTTCAATAACTTTTTTTTGTTCTTTCTTTTAGACTACTTCAACTCGTATTTGTGGAACTATATTACATGCAACATGTAAAATGCAACATGTTATTCTTGGAGAAAAGATGTCAGATGTTTATGAGTAAATACTTGCAGATAAATGACTTGGTGCCAGTGTGTCTTCTTGGTTAGAATGACATTAAATTCAGTTTTATTAATAATAGGTTAACAAAGGCTCAATGAGATATGTACATGGATAAACACTAATAGCAGGAGTGGTCAAATACAGATGTTACAGTAATTAGTAAAATTAGAAATAATATATTCTGCATAACAATGAATGTTTATGGAGCGTTTCCTAATAATATTGCCTAAAGCAGATTAGCCAGTTTAGCGTGGTTCCTTTAATGCCAATTAAATGTTTGAGTTTCAGTAACAGGATATCATGATCATTGGTGTTGAATGCAGCACAAAGATATAATAAGACAAATACAGGAAGAAGGCCATTGTCTGATACAATCAGAGTGTCATCTGTAACTTTCATCAGTGCTGTTTCTGTGTAATGATGCACTCTAAATCATGACCGAAAATTCACACCTCCCAAAGCTACATTTGAACATCATGACTGCAGCTGTTAAAGAAACTACAGTAGTACAGATGTAATGTGGTTGCAAGCCAGGGAGAAACATAATAGTAAAGATATGATGTCCCACACATTTAAATATTGGTTTATAAATACTGGCTTATTTTCTTGTGCTGCATGTTGAGGTATATATTGATGGCATGTACATTTGGAGGAACTGAATTCATTCATGAAAACAGGGAGACAAGAGCACACACATATTTGTCCTGCATGCATCTAATTTGGCAGTCCTCTGAAAAGGGGGACGAGAAACGATAACATGTTTTTTTT
>JAJHUR010079662.1:0-10228 GCA_027495735.1 Lutjanus campechanus | reverse complement strand
CAACCATAGTAATGTCAGAGTCAGATGGCACAACATTTATTTGTTTTGAGATTGGTCACTACACAGGCTGAGAAATTAGCACCACTGGCCAAACGCTGGTAAAATATAACATAAGTGGCTGGTAAGAAGTTAAATTCCCACCCTGACTGCCATGTCGGATTAGGTGCTTGTGACACCTCAAATTCCTGACATGCCTGACTACACGTTGAACCAGTCTTTCCTGCAGTAATGACTGTAAATAGGTGATCAAGCAGGATTGTTAGATGCAAATTTCAAGGATCAAGAATGTCAACAACTAGAGCATCCAGAGCATCATGGAAAAAATAGATGACATCAAAAGTCTTTTTCTGGGCCTAAACAAAGAATCAGCTGTCTTCCATTATCACATTATCACAAAACTGCATGAGATAAAACCACAAATTTTTACATTTTTTTGCCCAGTGCTTGCTGACAATCTATCTTTTGGATCCAGAGATTCTCTATTTTTTTGGTCAGCCAACCCTGGAAGGAGACGTATTTCTTGCTAATGTAAAACTTTCCACTTTCCTGGTGGCTTTCTTAACTCTGGAGGATTGTGGATCAGCCATGACATGACAGTACTCATGTTATAATAAGAGTTCAGGGCTCTCACCTACCATATGCACACATTAATTCGGTCACCTTGGGCTGCCGACCCAGTTTTTTAATATTTGAGTGTTATTATCTGGCTGAAACATGTCACTTGCCTGGGTCCAGACCTTTGAATCCACCCACTCCACTGAGGTCATTGATTCTTTTGGCATCAGGATATGAAACAGCAATTTCTCAGTTGAAAAAATAATCAGTCCAATGTTTCAGTCTTGTCGTCACACTTGTGTTTTTTGGCAGGATGTCTGTACGTTTATTGCTCAATATATTGATTCTGAATTTTTCCATTCCTACGGCAATGTGTTGTTTGCCTTTTTATTTGTTCCTCTTCCGAAGCAAATTAATACTGTATCATCAATTTCATTCTATTACTTGCAAAATCCCATATTCATAAATCTAATTTTTCCTGTAATAAACAATCTTTTAAAAAATTGAATCAATAATACGTTAAATCAAACCTATATTCTAAAAAACAGGAAAGCTAAAAACCTTGAATTCATATAAAAGGTGCTGTGACATTCGATCAAACCCAATTCAATCTCAAGTAAAACCATTACATAATAACTGATAAATAACACCTCCAAGTTTTTCCCTTTTTTTGTGTTAAGAAGTACAAGTATATTCTGTCTACTGTTATCACACATGCATCACAATATACAGATCCCAGTGGATCTACAAACACACAAAACATTCATGTATTTTGGAGCTGAACAACATTATAGTATTTTATATTTTCATGATCCCTACAACTTCCAAAGTCTAGAAATTCTTGTAATTTTCAATACATTTCCACATTTGTGTCGAAGGTTCTTCACCGGCTAAAGTGAAAGATAATGAAGAAGAGGGTGAAAGTTACCACAAATCACAAGTTTTGGCAGTGCTTTAGCAACAGGGTTCCAGCAATATTGTTTTAAGATAGAAGTCTGATACAGATTATTTTGTACTGAAGCTGCTCATTTACAATATTTGCACAAGGCTCAGTATCTTTGAAGTCGATGTCAGTGCTCACTTCAGTTCCAACAACACAACAAAGAAGAAAAACAACACCATCCTGTCTCTGTCCTCTGTCCTCTGTCCTCTGGTGTTTCAAACATGTCTGGACATGTCCAATAAAGTTGCCAGACAGAGCGTCCATGTTTCGGGTTGTTTTCAGGTCGAAGTGGTGTTTGACACTGAGACAGCGGAGTGGAGCTTTTTAAGAACACAGAAAACTGCCAGTTTTTTTTTCATGTTTTTGAGACCAAGTTTTATATACTAATTACACACGTGTCTGTGGTGTGACAAACTCAGAACACACATTTGTTGTAGCTTTACAATATCTTTAAATATGAGAAGCTGTATTCTGTTCTGGAATTAATGACACGTGTGACATCCCTGCTGTATAACATTTTTATGAGCTAATTTAATTTCTGTCGGTGTTCTGATCCCCTGGCATTATTGGTTTTCGTATTTTTCTCACTGTTATTTGAATAAAAGAAGAAAATGATCCAACGAGCACCACGGTGAGACTTGCGCTGTTGTCAAGCTGTGCACCAGCATGCGTTGGTCTCTTGTGATTGGGAAAATTGAAACCCCCTCTCCCACGGAGATCTGTTAGAGCGGAGCCAGTGTCAGACTGAAAATGGAAACGGAGCGTAATGAGTTGACAGTTCTGTCTTATATCAGGCAAACAAGTAATTGTAATTTCTGCGCTTCTATTTCAGGTCCAGTCTCTGGCGTCGAGGCCTAAATCATGTGAAGTGCCTGGAATCAAGTAAGTCTGAGGGCAGAAGCAGAGCGTACAACTAGAATTTTTTGCTCATTTATAAACAGCCTCTCTATTTTTATTCCGTTGCACCCAGATCATCAAAAATGTGATGGTCCACTCAGAATTTTAATGCCACACAGGCAGCAGCTGCTGTAGCTGGTCAACACAAACAATGGAATCCTAGAAATGAAATGCCACACATTCCCACCTCGTCAAACAGGATGTCTGTGTTCCTCTTCACACGTCTAAACCTTTTGAAATAAGAGGAACAGAGTTATTACAATCAGATTCCATGACCCTTGTTTAACAACAGTTTGCTAACACTATTGTCCTCCCGCTGAAAACGACATCCGGTGTCATATCATGATTTAGAAGCTAACGGATGTCTTGTTTTTACAAGCGTTTCATTGCTTTACAGCAGCAGTTTTCCTTTGCAATGCAGATAATGTAAAGTTTATATTATCATACACAAAGCAGTCCTCTGTAAAGCTGTGAGATTCTTAGAAAGATGTCACACAGCGAGATGCATGCTGTTTGTATGTTTGTGGAGACGAGCATTTGTTCATTGTTTTGTCTTGTGGCAGTTTGTGTGTATTTGTGTGGGAACAGACAACAATGAGTCACTGTTGGCTGTTGTTGATGCAGCATATGAGCAGCAGTGGAAATTAGAGAAATAATAGAGGAAATGAAGAGTGGGTGGAAAAAAGAAGAGGCTAGAACAAGTGGACGGGAGTCAAAGAAACATCTTGTCGAATTGAAACGGCAAAAGCAGCACATTTAATGACCCTACCTTAAATTATGTACAATATTTACATTAATTGAAATGCATTCTGGGCGTCAGTGTTCCCGCTGAGTCAAGGTTTTATGTACTGTCTCTGCAGTATATTCCCGTCCCCGGAGCAGAACCCCAGTCTGTCTCACTACCAGGGCTTGTTAAATACGGGCGGTTCCCTGCCCGACCTCACCAACCTGCACTTCCCCTCACCACTCTCCACCCCGCTGGACCCTGAGGACAATGGAGGGTACCCCAACCTCAGCGGAGGCAGCAGCACCGGAAACCTGCCGGCCGCCATGATGCACCTCGGCATCGGCAACTCGCAGGGTGGGTGGCGCCAGCTTTGTGTTTGTGTGTATGTATGGCCTCTGCCTGTACGTGTGCATGGTTTCCACTCTCTTAAAACAAAGTGGTGTCTACTTGCCACTTCTCTGTGTGACTGTTAATGATTAACAGGTTTCTTTTTGATGTTTATATCAAGATAATATTCACAGGAAAAAAGATGAAAGGAAATTGGGAAAGAATTGCAGCATTTTTGCATCAGAAATATGCTTTTTTATCCTGTCAGCCATCTTTACAACCCCTTAGATCTATGTTACAGACTCACGGGAAGGGTCCTGACCTCCAGGTTGGCTGAAGGCAATCACTCCAAAGACTGGGTCAGAAGATTTTATTTGGGTCCACAAATAAATAAAATACTGACGAAATTCTGCAAATTTCAGATTTATATCGGCACTACACCTTTTATAAAGCATTTAAATGTGTTTATTGTTTTACTGCTGAGAGGAAAAAAGAGCCGGTTAATTTCATCTGCACTTAATGCACTTATTTCGTCTCATTTATGCTAAAATGTCTTATATTATTTTCCTGATAAAAGGAAATAAGGGGCTGGACATTTACATTTCCTATGTCTTACCTGTAGAGGTACTGTAGAAATGTAAATGTGTACAACAATTCAGAAGGAAATTTGCTGTATGTACAAATGTGCAGGAAAAACCAAGACACCTTTGAAATCCTAGATTAGACGCTCTTAAAATTCCTCTGCGTAAACAGACTTGAGTTAAATTTGTTTAAATAAACAAGTGTCTCTGCTGAACATAACCAATATATGGGCTCATTAGTCTGCTATAAAATGATGATCATTTTCTTCTGATATGCTGTTTTTTTTCATACATGGTGATCAAAAGTAAACTGATCAAAGGGCAAGACTGAGTTTGTTAAAGGGCGAGATTTGGCCCACAGGCCGACAGTTGAAAATGCAGTTAATACACTTTGATGTTTCAACTAGTGAGTTTTGATTTCTCGGTTCTTCCTTGCTGTTTTTTAATATTGAAGCTACAGCTGTTTCAGAGAAAAGGAGACTGAACCCTGAGGCAGTGGTCTTATCTTTATTCCTAATAACCTTGGGGCAGTTTTTGAGAGTCACAACTGATCAGACCAAGTTTAACCGAGTCTGTTGAATCGGGGTCACTTTGTGTTGACAGTCGAAACACAAAATATTAGTCAACTTTGTCCTGAAGATCTGTGTGGTCCAACTTTTGGTATTCAGTGCTGGGATTTTCTTCTCAGTAAGATTGGTTTAAACATGGGAGGGGGTTCAGATCTACAAATATGATAGTTCTCTACACATCAAAGAAACTTAAATTGGATTCAGAACTAAATGCAGAGCGAGGTTGGTGTTCTGTGTTTGAACACAACACACTTACAAATTCCAGGAAATTCAGGGAAAATTTGGTTGGAATAATTAAATGAGCAAGACCTCATGATCGAAATAAACAATTCCACACTCAGCTACACTATTGTACGGGCACAGAAATGCTAATCGTTCCCACATCTTTTTGTCATGTAAAACAGTTAACGTATTTATGGAGAATGCATATTAAAGACATGACGTAGCCTCTGTCCTCTGCAAATTTATACAGCAATACTTAAAAACTGTCACTGCAAACAATAAAGACTCAATCACATCTGAATCTGGAGAAATCGAAGGATGATAGAGCGCTGAGGGATGATGTCTTTTTGTAGGCCAGTGCGGAAGTTAGCAGTTACTGTGATGTAGTGCAGAGCTTGTGCAGTTTCCATGTCGCATTTCTCGAATTTCTTCTTTTCTTTTGTAAAACACTTTGTAATTGTTACAAATAAAAAGTTACTAAAATATACCCAGGAAAGTAGCCACAAAACTGAGAGTAAACAGCATCAGTTATTGCAGTGAGCCATGAATTAGAAGTAGTTTATAATCCACTTCATCAGGTTTCAGTGCAACCAAAGCTCACCTGATGCTCCCCTGCCTCATATGAAGATACTGGAAATTAGTATGACTAATAATCCTTTGATACGTTGTTGATTTTAGAGGCCTTTGTGGACAAAAATGGAAGTGTTGCCACCATATTGACCATAAAATATAACGTGAAAAGTATAATTGCCTTCATAAAACTCCCCTCCTGCTTCTTTTTCACCTGCTAATTACACTGTTCACTATAACTTTGCCTGGGAAAATGAAAACGCAGACTTGAGAACTTTATAGAAATATCCGATCTTCTGGTCGATGGTCTCATTGGGTCATCATCAGTATTAAATCGAGACCGTTTCATAACCAGTTAAAAACTCCTTGTCGGAGCTTTAATAACTAAAGAAAATGTTTTTTGATGAATGTCTTTCTCTGCTTTGGTGCTTTTACTTACAAGAGTTTGTCTTGGCAGGATTTTGGCTGTTGCCTGGCAACAAAACTCTATTATAATTATTGTCTACCTGTAGTTCAGTGTTTTATCTGAATTTACTTGGTTATTCAACGTGCGCCCCTTCTGACTGCCAAGTCTAAGGAATGAGTGTGTGTCAGTAGACGTGAGTCATCATCTGCTGGGCTTCTAGTCTCTGTAGGTTTAATAATATTATGGTCTGTTCCAACTTCAGACTTAAAGTTGGGAACCACTGCTCCGGCGTTTTGAGCAGGTTCCAGGTCTCTTCCTCTGCCAGCCGACTGTACATTATGGATTACTCACTGAATGATCTTTCTGTCTCCAACTTCCTCACTCTGAACTCTGGTTCCTGATCTGATCACACCCACCTCCGCTCCCACTCAGTCTTTCCTCTCTGTATTTTGTGAGCGAGTGCGTGGTCAGGCTCTCATGTCGAACACAGTTCAGCTTGGCTGAGCAACAAAGTGACAGAGGAACCTTGACCCTGTTCTGGCTCGCTACAATCAGCTCTTTTCTTTTCCTCCTGTCTTCTCATTTTCCTTTCCTCTGCTCTCCATCTTTCTCTCCCTCCCCGGTCACACAATAAAGTCCAGTGTTTTGGGTCAGAGACTGGAGAGCATGCTGGAAAATGGAGTACGTACATCATAACTTCCACATGTTCTACTTGGTTTCTCAGGGCCCGTATCTGCTCTGATTCACAGCTCATTCTGATGTACATTTACACTCTGATGCTTTTTGAATCTGTCTCATCGTTCTGCTCGTGTCTTTACTGTCCCCACAGGTCTCTCCTCCTCTCTGAGCAACCCTTCGATCCAGGCGTCCCTCAACAACTGCCAGCTGCAGTCATCACTCAGCAATCCCTCCATCAACTCATCCCTGCGTATGTCCAACAACTCCCCCCGGCGACGGCCCGCTCCCATCAGCCCCCTCACCCTGTCTCCTGGCAGCGAGCAGCGCAGGGGTCTGGCTAAACAACTGTCTCCCACAATGTCCCCCTCGTTGTCCCCCATCACACAGGTACACACCACTGACACATATAAAAAGATGAACAACATGACAGCTCCACAAACATCAGGTTCGCCCCCTGATGGCTGGCTGCAGCATGTTAGTAGATCGGGCATGGCTCAAACTAAAAAATCAAAGTTCACGTCAACTAAATTTCACTCAGAGATGCTTTCTTCGATTTTAGGAAGTTTGTTTGTTCAAATGTTCATTTTTGTGATCAGTTTAGTTTTAATTTGTTATTTGATGTTTTAAAAAGGAGGGGTTTTACGTCATGATTGACAGCTGAGCTCTGCTCACAATTGAGTCAGCGGACTCTATGAGAAACCAGAGCTCCAACCCTGATCACTACCACACAGAGTCTGGCCCCAAATGACGTTACCAGCATAAGATGGCAGCGCTCGCATCTGGAATATTATTGGCTTCGTTTTTGTACAGTGGAAGGAAGTGGAGACCATAGATGTGTTACATGAACTGAGACAGGGCATCGCCGCTCAGCCTGCCTTCCAGTTTTTCTCCAGTGGTCACTAGAAGTGTTGCAGCCAAAATTCTCCTGCATGTTTCCCATAAGCCACTATTATAAAAGAGACATCCGTAAAAAAAACTGCAAACAAGATCAACTGTGACTCTTTCTATTATACATTTTTGATGCATGTTTATTTTGTATTTGTAAAACTTTCCTCAAACTGAGACAAGCGATTTAAAAATCTGTGAGTCATCATTTATGGGACGAGTGGTCCCGGGCGTGAATACTGCACGTATTTCGTGGGCCGCATACCGCGGTAATAAAACCCAGGAGCTACAAAACTTTTGTGTGTATGCATCAGGCAAGTAATTCTCGTTGGGCAGAATGTGCGCCATCTTTCCATCCATGCTCATGATTATATAATATGGGGTAGAAACTTTGTGCATCTTCATGCAGTTGATTACACATACAGCTCACATTGAAGGCTTTACGTTCACCTGATAACAAAAGGGATTATTTATTTGCAGTGCACAGAAATAATAAAAACTAAAATTCATGTATCAATAAAATCAAATGAGAAACATGAGTATTTTTTGTCTGCTGTTAATGCAGATAAACAAAAATAACTCAGGGCTGTGTTGAACTCCTGTTGACATCTCTAGCGTCATGACAACACAGGTATCATAATGAACTAAAACTAAACAAAAAACTAAACAAAAGGTGTAAAACATTTTAGTTAAAGGGACAGTTAACATACATATTCTCCTCTGGCCTGTAGTGTTGTTCATCCATCCAGATAGTTTTGGTGTGAGGTGTTGAGTTTTGGAGAGACTGGCTGTAGAGATGTCTTGATTTTGCGGTGAAGAGTCCCTTTAACTGAAATAATGATAAAAACTAAACTTCCGGGAAAAAAACAAAAACTAACTGAAACAATATTGTGTACTTAAACTAAAATTGAGACGGGGATATCTACGTGAACTTTACATACATGTTGTTTGTATTGTAATAGTCTTAAATCTTAAATCTTGCCCCTGACAAATACCCCCATTATTATAATTTACAGGTAAACATAACACAAAACAGTAAAACTAATAGGCCTACTGACACTAATAAAAACTAAACTTAAATGAGCAAATCCACTTTGAAAACGAACTGAAGCATAAAAAGAAACGATAATGAAAAATACAAAACTATAGTAGCTCTGCATTTGTTTGTTAACTAAGAACCACTGATGTCAAAAATACTAAAACTAGAGTTAAAACTAAGAGGGAGAAAAAGTTTGTAACCACCGGAAATGTACAGTGATATTAAATAAAGTTTGAGCTCCAAGTAAAAATTCCTGCCACTGAAAAAAAAAAACACTGGAGCGGTTGTTTTTACTGCAGCTTTGATGAGGAAAGTTTAGTTGAGTAATGACACATCAATCAGAAGAAATAAACTTCATTGTAGATTTCACTTCTCTCTTCATTAAACTTGAGATCAGTCTTTAGTGACTCCTGCTGGCTTCCTCTGTCCTGTGTAGGGAGTTGCTTTGGATACCAGCAACATGCCAAGGGAGCCGCCCCCACCCTATCCGCTCTACCAGCAATCCCAGCATGCAGTGGACCAGAGCCGACAACGCCAGCAGCAGCAGCCACAACAACAACAGCAGCAACAGCAGCCTGTTTCCCCCCTTCAGAACATCCCACTGGACTTCAACACGAGCCAAGTGAGTGCTATGAAGAACGCCTTTGTCAGAGAGTGCGTGTGTGTGTGTGTGGACAGCAGGCTGGCGGGAGTATGCACACACTTACTCTCACACACACACACACACACACACACACACACACACAGAGTCAGTTAGTGCACCAGTGTTCGTGGTGTTCTGTGCATGTGCACTGTTGACGTTCATAACCTGTTTTTGTCTCCCTGCAGGACTGAAATTAGTGTGGGAGATTAGATTCAACAAAGAAATTTTATTAACTCAACACAAGTTGAGCAACCACGTTCGCTGTGTAGCTTGTTTTTCTTGCCAAATAAGCCTACACAACAGATCAAAATATTCTGCAAATGTTGTCCTCAGCTGTAAATGTGAAGCGCCTGTACGTCTCTTGAAATAGACGTACACACTGAAGAGGCTGAGACCTGAGAATCATCATAATTTTGGCAGAATAATTTTCTGTTGATCCTCACATTGCAGACAGTTGCATTCATTTTTTTGCCCAACCACAACTAAAGCCTCATCCACCTCAATCACAAACTGATCACGCACGTCATCGTTAACCTTAATTTCCACCCAAGAAAACGTGGAGACCGTTTGTTTTCTTTTCCACATCTGACATCCATATGATGTTTTGGGACTCTTTTCTTCCCTGACAGCAAAACAACATGGCGGCACTCTTCAGCGATCCCTTCATGGAACAGCAGTTCTCCAATCGCCAGAGCAAGAACCTTCCCTATCAGGTAGAGACTGACACACACACACACCAGCATAAACCTGTTGAAACACAAAATATTATGTATCTTTAGTCAGAATTCATTTCAGAAGAGACATTTCAACCAGTAACGTTAGATTGTTAGACTTGTTGGCCTGATTCTTCTCTCTTTACTCGTCACTGTAGCTTTTCCTTAGTCACACATAACCGACTGAACAGATAGAGGAGATGTAGATGCAGAAATGTGTGATACTTGTAGTGGGACAAATATTTCAAAACAAGCGTGTTATGGGAAAATCACTGCTTTGAAGCAAGTCCTGACAGTGATCGAGAACCCTGACTCAAAGCTGACGTAAATCCTTTACACAAACAAGATAATTACAAGGAATTTTTACGGCTTTAAAAGCGAAATGTCTCTTGTGGCAACAGTTCATCAGAAGGATTAGCAGGACGTTTTCTGCTGCAGGATCAGTTTGTCAGCTTGATTGATTTAAATCTTAC
>JAJHUR010079658.1:0-14507 GCA_027495735.1 Lutjanus campechanus | reverse complement strand
TGCACTTTGAGTGGACCATCAACATCATTACACTTACATACAGTGTAGCTGCAGAAATTCTTCATTAGCACTAATACAGTATTGCAAACATACCTACACGTTGGCATGTTTTAAATACTCAATTGGTCAATTTGGGTTTTTTACAACTTGCATCTTATTGTGGTAGTTTACCAGTTTCACAATTTCAAAAGCTAGAATCTAAATTTTAAACCTGTTCTTATCCCAGCATGTCAAATATGACACTTCCTTGTTGCGTCCCACAGCATCTCACAAGATACCCCTAAGCATCTGTAGAAGACGCTGTCCAATGAGTTGGTTTGGAAAAGTATGTTACATCATGTTAGGTCTAGTGTTAATTTCGTTAACGAAAACTAAACGAAAATATTTTCGTCAACGCACATTTTTCACCGGACGAAAACTAGACGAGACGAGACTAAAATCCCCGTTAATAAACAATAACTGGGACTAAATCAGTATGCATTTTCGTGGACAAATAAAGACGAGACGAAAATGTAGTTCACTAAATAAAGACTGGGCGAAAATCCATGGACATTTTAGTTCACGAACAAAGACGAAACGAAAATTATATTATTATATGATGTGATTTTGTCAAATCCTGTCTCCTCCGCCTCCTCGGCACTTCCGCCATTCACACACACACAGTGACACACCCCCTTTCAAATCTGCAGCGGGCCCAGACGGATGAGACAGACGGGAGGTGGATTCACGGCGAAGGATAAGAAGTAAAACATTAATGGCCATGCTTTCCACGGGGCCCGGGAGAAAGCGAAGACGTGACATATAGACTCATTTTCGCTATATTGACAACGAGAAAAAAACTGAATGCTTGATTTTAGTGGAAGGGAAGCCATGTGGCCAAGCTCTGCCTTGTTTCCATACCATGTGAACTAGCTTGCTAGAAAACACTTTTGTTGTATCCATTGGAGTTATTTTCATTTCAACACTGACCTCAGATCCATTTCTTTCATTATTCTATGTGACCTAGCTTTAAAAAGACGGCACTTATGTTAAGTTCATGAGGCAATTTTATTTTATCTTTCTCAGATGTATTTTATTTATTTTAATGCAAGCATTGGTGTCTGTGTTTTGAACCAGAACAATGTTCAAAATAAATATGCAAATTTTATTAGAACATGTTCCATGTTTGGATGTATTCCTTAAAATTGTGTTTTTCATGAAAAATATTTTTCATCAAAGAGAAAATGTTATGTGAAATAATTTTAGATCAGATGGAAATGTTCAATATTATCTGCTGACAAAAATAGTAAAAGGGTAAAATGATTGTCCTGACTAAAACTAGACTAAAATGTTGACAGTTTTTGTTGACTAAAACTAGACGAATAAAATTATGTTTTCTTGGACTAAAATAAAGACTAAAATGCTCGACTTATAGTCGACTAAAACTTGACTAAATAAAAACAGGATGAGGTTGACTAAATGTGATAAAAACTAACAAGCGCGATTGAAACTGGACTAAAACTGAAACTAAATTTAAAAATAGCTGATAAAATTAACACTACCAGATAGATTAAATTGTTTTGGCCATCATTATCAGTGCGATATTAGCCTTGCACAGCTATATCAGCATTTGTGTATATATTGTCCCTTTTTTCCCCCAACATAACATACATAACGCAGATAATTTTTAAGAGTTTTATAGGCAGCATTTTGTGTATTAGATTCTTTCTCTTAATTTGGTTCTGTTTGTGTTTTATGTAGTTACTTACTATAAGTTTACTGTTTCAATTCTATGATGTCATCTTGGCTTTTATATAAATAAAGACTATCAGCTGATATATCAAGATCAAAATTCCTCTACTCCCAATTGGCACGTGCCCTAGAACAGAGAGTTCCTGGACACTGTATGAGGCCATATGAATAAGAATATAGTACAATGTTAAAAAGTTCCTATTCATTTATTTAAGTGCATATAAATAAGAATATAGCCTGATATAGTCCCATGAAGGATCTGGTCAGTAATACTTTTCTGATTTTAATATCATAATTGTTTGTGTGCATGTGTCTTAACTGATCTGTCATGCTTTATTTTTTTAGATTTCATATTTTGTGTGGACCCCAGGAACCAGGAAAAACTACTAATGTTCAACACCAGCTAATTTGAATCCTAATAAAATCCTAAAATGCTTCATCCTGGACAATTAAGACTTAACTAAAATCTTAAATGAGTTCATTTTTTTCTGTATGTTTTGGTACTTTCTATACTATCAAATGTTAGTAGTTAATGGGTTTTAAACGTGATAATGAAAAGGTATTGAGGTATTGATTCTTTTGACAACCTTAATAAAGGTTCATTATAGTTTGCAGGTATAATACCGTTTAAAAAATATGTGCAGTACTCATTTAAGGGGAGTTTATCCTTGGTTAGTTATGGCTAAAGTGGTTATTTTGCGTTAACAGAACAGGTCAAACAGCTTTTGTTGTAAATTGCCGGTAAAGAAAAAAGAAAAAAAAAAAGCTTTTGTCCTACACAATGGATGGTGAGCCATTGCATTTGCACGGCAGAAGGCATTGTCAGCAGCTGTAGTGTTTTCTAGCTGTATCCTACACAGAACTGGAAAGGCGGGGGTCAAAAAGAGCCTCCAGCAACTGCTCTGGCTTCTGCTACTTTAATGATAGTTTACCCAAAATATCGGCACTCCCGCTTGTAATTCGGTTCAAAACGGCATAAGATGACAAACAACAGCTCAGAAAAAATAACACGTTTTCAGACATGTTTGATACATTTTACTACAAACAGCAAGTTAGACTTGAGTTAATTCTGTGAAAAGTATATATATAGTCTTGACAATGTGCTTTGTGGCGGTATCTTCAAAGGACTGCTCTTGCGAGCGTCTCCCTGCTCCCACAAAGTAAACCCACGGCGCGTTCTCTAATGTTTATGTCAAATAGTTCATATATCTCACCTGGCAGCACTTCCCAGCTCCTCCAACTCGTCATTACGATTGCAGTGCGACGAATTTTCAAAAAAAATCCAAGTTTTCACGCCAAAATAATCCTGAAAGCTAGTTTCTCAAGGTACAACGTTGAGAGCTGTGTTATTCCCGTTTATCCGGGGAACACTAGCAAGCAGCAGCCGAGAGAGAGAGAGAGAGAGAGAGGCAGAACTGCTAAAAACGCTCCCAACCCCCCGCTGCTTACGTCACGGCAACAGGGCAGAGACTCAGAGAAGCAAAATGGAAGATAGGATAAGATCAGATAGTACTTTATTGATCCCAAACTGGGAAATTCTTGGAGAAGGGATTGTCATGTCTTCTTCTTCTTCTTCTTCTTCTTCTTCTTCTTCTTCTTCTCTTCTTTTGAGTCTTTTTGAGACTTTTGTTATCAGCATAATTAGAAATGCTGCTGTTGAATTTGGTTGGCTATCAGGCTACTTGAGTAATATGGAGTCAAGAATAAAAAATAAATGTGGAAATATAAATAGAAAAAATAAAACAATGTATAAGTAAATAAAGAAAAAAGAAAAGAAAAAAAATTATAACAATAAATAAATGCAAAAGACAAATAACAACATACTGTATAAAAGAATAATGAGCATTTACATTTATTTTTGCATTTATTTGTTCATTAATTTCTAAAGAAAGAAACAATGATCTTGGAGATGGCTTTGCTTGTCAAAAAAGTGAAACACCACATTCTGTCCCCTCCTCACAGCAACAGATGTTTGTTTTATTCTATATGTTTCATTTAAACATTAAAAGATGTTGCCTTTCACAGGCCTTCAGTAAACACAATTTCCCACAAGCTCAAGATTTTCAAGGGCCACATGTCTGAGCTCAACAACAGAGATGAGTCCATGAGTGAGTGAGGGAGCTGCAATGAGTTCAAATTGTGGTCACATTTTATTTTACAGTACATTAATAAGATGTAACAAGCCATACGTTGTATGTAAATTGTATGAAAGCTAGGAATAATATGATATATATTTATTATAATAATAATAATATTTATTAGACCTATATCAGGCTTTATTAGAAGGTAATTCGGGACACATTAAAACTGAACTGTACGGTAAACTAAAGTGTATTATTTCCCACTGTTTGATCTGAATTAGTCTTTCTTAAAGGGTAATTTGGGAAACATGACAAAACAACTATACTGTTAACTAAAGTGAAATCACATACCAAGGTGTGTCTCCAGTGGCAGATATGTGATATGTGCAGTACAGGTCAGTTGTAATATGTCACAAATTACCCACTAAGAAAGTCTAATAAATAAGCTGCAGAACAAGTTAAATGAACTATAATGTCAGAAAAAAGCAACACTGCTTCTTCCCCTCAGTGCAGAACTTTTTTGTTTTTTTTGTTTTTGCAACATACAAAGATGTCAAGTTCTGACAAGAAACTTGTCTTGTTGTAACAATATTTATCTTGTTATAACATGAAAAATCTCCTGTTATAATGTGATAACTTGTTATAACATGATAAGTTTGTGCCATACTTTTGTATAAGTTGTAACGTGAAAAACTTCTTGTTATAACATAAACTTAAACTGAAAAAGTTTTATTTTTGCCAGCAGCTCAGAGTGCCAGCAGGTCATCGTGGGTCATTATGAGCCGTCTGATATAATGGCTCTACTGTATTGATTTGCATGATAATGGTCTACGTAGTTCTTTCCCTGATACGCCACACTCATTATGATAATGGCGTAGGTGTGTGCAAGTGTGTGTGTGTGTGGTGGGGGTGGGGGGGGTGGGGGGTGGGGGTAGTGATGATGACCTATTGACTGACTGTAGCCAGGCTGACTGACATCCAACATTACATAATAGAAGTGTTTTGAGAGGACACAAAAAACTAATCATGACAGACACAATTATAATTTCTTATTTTATTTGTGTGGTTTGATCCTGGTGTGGAAATTCAGACATGTAGCAGGAATATGCTGATTTGAATAAAATGATTATCTGTCAGATGATTTGAATATTTGAAGTAAAACTGATTATATCAGCATCATGGAAGATTCAGTGTGTGTGTGTGTGTGTGTAGGTGTGTGTGTGTGTGTGTGTGTGTGTATGTGTGTGTAAAAGGCTGCAGAGCTGTTATCAGCTGCATCAGGTGTGACCAGCAGGAGAAAGATATGAGCAAGCAGACGTACAAACACAGAATGAAAACTCATGGGTTTCTGCAAATTGGAAAACTCTCTTGAGGGAGCATCACAAACCTAATCTCTGTCTCAGGTTTGTCTCACAGGGCAGGTTCAGGGCAGGTTCATTGTTGTAAGGCTGCTGGCTTTTGCATCTCAATACATCTGTATCAGCACTGAAAGTGAACTGATAATATCAAGTATTGAAACTGGCATCAAATGCTTGGTCAGATTCCATACTTATTCTTTGTTCAGACATGTCTGTATTTAAATCATATTTTAATTTTAATTTAATTTTTAGCAATCCTCTCACAATACTGTCTTAGATAATCCTGAATAAACTGCCTTCAAAATCAACAACCTTCATGGTTCAAGAAAGTTTCTTTGACACCAAATGTTCCTTCCTGAAGAGGAATCAGCATCATCTTTCCTGTCCCTATCCAGAAGAACTGATCCCAGAGCAGTCATTCATGCAGGCCCTCATTCCTCATTTGCACAGGATAGCAGTGCCCTCTGTTGTCTGCAGGAGGAACAGCAGCTAGTGTGGTTATTAGGGGCCGGGCAGCCTAAACTGCCAGGACCCTATTGTAATCCTGCATGTTCTTTCTTCTTCTTTCTTCTTCCGAGGAAATCCTACTTTCCATGCGCGAAAAATGACCAAACTTTGCACAAAGGTCCAGTCCCATGCCAGATTGCCTCAGCTGCAAGAACAGACCAATAGTCCTGATGGTGGCGCTACAGCAAGCCTCTAAAGTTCAAAATTTTGAAAATTCACAACAAATCAACCATACGTATGTGCTACAGATTTGCAACTTTCACCAAAATGTAGCTGAAGAAACTTTTGTACATTTAAACCTATTGCAAATTATAAAGTCCATCACTCTGTTTTTTTCAAAAACTGTAAAACTTATTAAACCTATCTCCTCCCACAATTTTTGCTCAATTGACGCCAAACTTGCAACAGAGCATCTTCGGACTGTCTTACACAAACGATCCACACAGATATTTGATTTATGGAAAATTGAGCCTACAGTGCATCAAAATGTTTGACTGTAAACGGTATTGTAAACATATACTTGCAAATTCTTGCTAAATACATTTTCAATGTTCATAAAAAAAATGACAAAATTTTGGTGTTTGTCCCATGCCAGATGTCCTCAACTTTAAACTCAAGACAATAGTGCTGATGGTGGCGCTACAGCAAGCCTCTAAATTTCAAAACTTTGAAAATTCACAACAAATCAACAATATGTGCTACAGCTTTGGAACTTTCACCTTGAAATTTGTTTTTCCATGGCATGGATGGCTGCTGCCTGGCACCCTGATCCTTGGCTTAGTCAATTTGTGAAGCCACACATGAACTGTCACTTGCCAATTAGCTCAGTGAGATAAAAGACGGAGCTCAGTCTCAGAAGCTGTGAATTCGAGCCTCAGCTAAGGCAGGATGGACTTTCTAATGTGAAAGTCCTATGTTCAGGCATCATGTATTGTAAATTTCCCCACTGTGGGACAAATAAAGGAACATCTTATCTTATGCTAAGTGGATTAGAGACTACTAAGGTTAAAATAATTATGATCCTGGCAGTTTCACAGAGAGACAAATAAGCTTTATCAACACTTTTCCCTGTTATCCCTTGTCTCTTTTTCCTGTTTATTTGGCTTAGCTATCAGTCAATATGCAGAGTCTATCCAATAGCCAATAACTACTAATCATTGCAGCTGTAGAATTCCTATAATGAGCTAGAAGAAGTTTTAAACATATATACCACAGAGTTGTCTCTTGCCAATTAGCCCAGTGAGATAGAGCAGAGTCTCTTGAGCCAGAAATTGTGAGTTCAAGCCTCAACTGATGTAAAATGCACATTAGAATGCCACCTTTTTTTTCATCTTCCTACACTCTGCTTGTTGATCAGAACTGCCTAATTTAGCCTAAAATTGCCCGGCCCCGACCATTGCTGCACAGCAGCTATAATGTATTTTATTATTGACACATTTCTCTCACATTATTCAGCAGTGGACTTTAAATCAGATTGCAGAGAAGAGTGCATCATCCTATCATATATCACTTCACAATATTTTTTACGCTTAGACCTGAGACAAACTTGGGATTACATTGATATCTCTGGCTTTAGAAAGTAGGCTAGGGAAAGTATTAGGGCCAAGCTTGAGGGGCAAAACTGTAAGAAGAAGATTTTCTTCAAAATTTGCATATCTAGAATAAAGTCGAAATGTCTAGAATTAATCTGAACCTTGAGTATTAGTGCCAGGCATAAGAAAAAACAGCTCATAGGAGGAAGATCTTTGCTTTTTGAGAATAAAGTTGAAATACCATTTCTACTTTATTAACAACATTTTGACTTAATTCTCAACATTTTGACTTTATTCTTGACATTTAAACTTTATTCTTGAAATGGTATTTCAACTTTATTCAATTCAAACTTTATTCTATCCTTCATAGTCCTTGTTCTGTGCTAGAAATGAATTCATTGAATAAAAGGATGGGATGTGTCATGACCAGTATGGGCAGGAGAAATGATTCCAGTATGTATGAAAGTATGTATGTAAGTCATGAAAGTTGGCTGTCAGTATTGTTTTAAGTTAGATGACCCTTTAATACTTCCTTATGTATTCTGGCGAAGGTTCATTAGTTGCTGTATGGTTAAACAAAATGTCTGAGAAAACAAATAGTACAATAAACACAGAATGACACACAGCAGCACACTCACAGTGAGGTGTTTGTGAGCCACATGAGGTGATGAACAATGATTTATCCACCCTACCTTTCTGTTTCTGTCTTCCAAAAGCGGCCCAGGGGAGCATTATGTTGCCTGGAAACTCCACTTAACAAGGTCAGGGGTAGGAGAGAGGTAAAGAGAGACTGACACCTCAGCCTTCACCAGTCCTCCAGTGAGGCTGCCACAGCTGCTTTCTCTCCAGGGCACAAGTCAGGTGAGTAACACTTTTATTTGCTTGCTCATTATTTCTTAGACATCACTTTACTCAACTGTATTTGTATTTGAGTCATAATTTTTCATTTAAAAAAAGGCAGGGACCACATCTCTCACCCATGTCCATTCTTCATGCATTAGTTCTGCACTGTTGCTGCTTCTTTATACTACATATTAACATTTAACAGCATTTGGAGGCTTTGTGCTTTGGTGAATACTGTGAGCAGGGTTCAAGCCTGTGTAGGGAAACTACACTGGATTTTAAGACCAATACTTTCACCACTCAGCCATCACACCTGCTCACCTATATATTGTCTGTTTTTAAGACAGGAGCCTGTGATATAGATAGACTGAATGTGATTGTCTTTATAGCCAATTGTATAGACCCTACTCAACACTATTACACCGAGTCTAATTGGTGTCACAGGGACAGTTGGTAGACCTTATCTATGTTCCTTTTTTAGGCCGTTCTCCTGCAGCTTCATCAGGATATATTCAAACTTCAGCTTGGTGACTTGGAAATGATGTGCACAAGTGCATTCATCCATGTTCAGCACACTCTCCCATTTTGGTCCAGTCTTCAGCATGAGTCGCTGTGTTGACTGCAGCATAGTGGATATTAGTATCGTAAGTCAGAGAAAAACTGCATTTTAATTAAATAATGTCTGACATTTAAATATTATAGTCCTACTATCCCTTTAGTATTTCTGTTTCTAATTACTTTGAGAAGTTCTAGCTAGACAAACTGAAGTTTTCTTTTCATATTTGAAAAATTTAATAATTAATTGAATTTAAGCACATTTATTAAAATGAAATTTAGATAAATAATTAAATACATAAATTTGAAATAAAATTTATGTTACAATGATACATATCCTATTTACCGGACTAAATTATATTGTAAATACAGTATTATGTTTATAGTTCATGAAGAGCGCTCACCCTTGGTGCACTGCTCAGTCAGTCATGTTTTTACACTATAAAATACACTTAAAATGAGCATACTTTCAGCACATTTGTTCATCTTCTCTGATGCTTTTTGGATGAATTATTGTTCTGTAGCTGTCTGTCTGTTTCAGGGTTAATAAATTACATGATATTGGATTGGTGTATAGAGTTGTGTACTCACCAATACCTGAGCCAACATGTTCTTTTCTGATACTAGCATCAGAACCACCCTATTTGTAATTTTTTAGCTTTGTGCAGGATCATTCCAAAATGTATGTGCTGTATTTTTATATTCATTGGGAAATGTAAGCTCACCCACACAGAGTGTATTTTCATACACGACACAATAATGAAATTTCACAATAATCATCATATTAAGAAAATGGACCCGATTGGTCATTGGCTGTAATTGGTATCCAGTGTGTGCCAGGTGAGAAGAGTGCATGGAGAGCAGGTAACACAGGAAAGACATCAGTAATCAGAGGAGTAATTTTAATACAATTAATAAGATTAAGATACCTGCTAACTTTTCGGGTCTAAATATTAAACAGTGAGTTAACACCAGGCTGAAGCTGTTTCACTGTTCTCTCTGGCTTCACCGTGGTGTGGTCAGAGGGGTGTTCTGCATGCACTCCAAAACACAACCATCACAGAGGGGTGTGGTTTCCACTCCATTTCAGTACAACATACAAAACTAATAATAATCCTACTAATTGATTACTGATTTGCTCCATCTCTGTAGAACTCCAGCTACCGTATGACTTACAAAGTTAGATGATTCAAAATGAATACCGATGTGTTCATGTCTCCTGCCGCTGATATACATCAGGATGTCAGCTATGCACTGGGAGGCCAGACGGCGTCAGAGTGCTCTGGACCGCAGGATGGTGGGAGGCAAACAACAGGTAAATAACATGTTCTATCAAGCAGTTAATTAAAACATTGCCAGGTGCATTTTATTTCATGTCTGCTGTGGTGCTGATCATGATGTAATTTTATGATGGTGATGCAATATGAAAAATAAATATCAGGTTATATAAATATAATGTAGTGCAGCAGGAATACAACACAGTCTGTGGTCATAAGGCATAAATCCTAACACGACATTCTCCTGTAACCCTTTCCAGTAATCCCATTATTCATCAAATTACATGTTGGCCATTTTCCTCTGACATCACGCTCACTGCAGAAAGCCCAGATGCTGTTATCAAAAGAATAATGTCATACTGCTGTTTTCCAGATTGCCAGTAAACATAGAGAATCTGGTAAATCACTACCACTGCAAAGCTTACCAACTGATCAGCAGCTGACAACGGATAGCAAAAATCCAGAGGGACATCAGACCATACTTAAGAGTAAAACAACATATTTGATAACCCATTGAATCAGGCAGGGAGTTTTGTTGGCACAATATGGCAGAAACAGAATATCATATTCATCAGTATGTTTTCATATAAACACTTGAAAATAAGAATCCTACTATTTTCATTCCCTTTATATGTACAGCAGGTCTTCTTTCATCTTTCACTTCATGTTTGCAACCCTTCAGGGGTCTTATTTACAATATCATACATGTAAGCTTCAATCCAGTGTGGCTGTATCCCTTTAAAAATCCTTCTTGGGATTGTGGCATATTCATCTGCCCATTTATCAGTTTGGTCAAAGGCTTTCCTTGATAGTGCTCAAGCTTCACACCCTGACCATGGCTTTAGAGGAAAACAGCCATCGTGTGAACATAGTGAATGCAGTGTCCACCCATCTATCCATTTTCTTCTGCTTGCTTGGGGTCGAGTGGCAGCAGGACATTGCAGATATCCCTCTCCCATACAATGCTTCCCAGCTGCTCCCGGGACACACAGAGGCATTCCCCGGTTGGATGAGATATGTAATCCCACCGGGGTCTTCGCTCTGAAAACCTCCAAAAGAAGTTGTCCAGGGGGCATCCTAATCAGAGGCCCGAACCACCTCAACTGGCTACTTTTGATACAAAGGAGGATCTACTCTGAGCCCATTCCAGATGTCAACCACCCTACAAAGGAAAGTAATTTTGGCTGCATGCATTTGCAATCTCATTCTTTTGGTCACTACTCAAGCTCATGACCACAGGTGAGAGTTGGAACATAGATCAACTGGTAAATTAAGAACTTTGCCATTCAAGTCAGCTCCATATTCACCACAATGGTCCGGTACAATGCCCTCATTACTGCAGACGCCGCACCAATCTGCCTGTGGATATCACGCTACATCAGCCCATCACTCATGAACAAGACCTAGAGATACTTTTCCGTCACTTGGGGCAGCAACTTACTTCAGACCCAGGGGGAGAAATCCACAGAGGAATCCACATCACTCCTCCATTGGAGTCTCCTTTCAAGCACCCTGGAGGGCTTTCCCCCCACCTTCACCTGCCACCCAGTTCACACAGCACCAGGCCCCATACCTGACCCTGCGGGGGTGGGCCCACCGGCTGTGCCCAGCTGAGCTCCATGGAGTGAGGGCTTGCTACCAAAGACTCACCTTCCAGCTCCCCTTCCAGGTCTGGCTCGGGGAACCTGGTATCCCACTTCCAGGTGAGGTTCTCGATTTCTGATGCAGCCACATCATCATGGGGGTGCATTGTCTGCCCCCTCCCACAGGATCACAGGGAGACACAAACTCCTCCATTACATTAAGGCGATGGTTGCTGTTCTTTGCATCTTTTTTTTTCATTTTGGATAGTAAAAGCTGAAGATATGACAGGAAAGCAGGTAGAGAGAGGGGAAGACATGCAGCAAACAGGCTGCAGTCGAAACCAGCAGCTGCTGCAGAGGACCAACAGCCTCAGCACATGGGGCGCACACTCTACCAACTGAGCTTTAGGGTTCCCTGTATCTATGATAATGTTTTAAACAGCCAAAATACATGCATGTAGTTATTGATTCAAAGGAAAAAATCTAAAAAGTGTTTTGCAGTTTGTGTTGGATCACTGATAAGAATTAGAGAAAAGAAGAAAAGAGAAAAGAGTTAAGAATAGAACTTCAACTTCCAGGAATCTGCAGATATTTCTTCCAAAACTAGAGTCGTACATGCCGTCCTGCTGATGTGATCCAGCAGGCTATCTAGTCTACTTTATTATTGAACAACAGCAAGGCAGACTGGAAACTGAGCAGGGACATCCGACACCCCAGCATGAGGTCAAACTCATTTCCTGTGTGAATCTGACAGCTTGTATCCGATTACTGATTTCCAGGTTGCCTTCAAATACAAAAATATATTTGTTTCAGATGGATTTACTGGTTATGTTTTTCAAGTAGCATTAACTTTAAATAAGTAGGTAGTTATTTTAGGTTGAGACCCCCCTTGGACAAAATGTCATTTATAGGCACTTAAAAGAAAGACTAAAAATAGATCTCCATGTTTTGAATGAAATTTGTATCCCAAATGACTTTGAGTTATTTTCTGCTAAATCAATTTGGTTCCATCTGAATGAAAACTGTTTACAAACCAGTGCAACAGGATGCTGGTGTTAGTGGGTCACTGGAACACAGAGAAGAACAGCTCAGATATCCTGAGTGGAGTGTTTCTCTGATGGGGATCTTTTGGATGGAAGATATCTTCTGTTCTTCTGTAGAAAACAAGAAGAAGGGAATAAATATGTGAAGGTCAGAGAAATAAAAGGTATCCTGTGTTGTTTTTGCATACTGGTAGCACTATGGAGCAATGTTTTGAAGGGCCTATATGGGATGCAGCACGATACACATTCTTGCTGCTGGAATCATGGTCTCCACTGACTGAATAAAGTACAGATAATTTAGTCCCTTCATTAATTTAGTCTATGTGTATTTGGTCTCACAACTTGTCATATTCTTTTAACAACACTCTTTTCCATTGTGTCCACTGTATAACGAGTGTTTATTTCACTTTACCTCTCTTTACAGCTGCTGCAGAGCGGTTCTGAGACCAGCCACAATGAAACTAAATCAAACACATCACAAGAGCAAACAGGTATCATTACTCTTAACATGGATATATTCAGAACAAGGCTGGATGACATACATTAATCACCATCCAACTAAAGGTACAAGCTTGCTTTTTATTAAAACAATGAAGCAGATGTTAGCACAAGAGAAAAAACACATTCAAGTATCTGAAAAATAACAGCATAGTTTGTTCAGAATAACGGATTCATGACTTTGTAGTTAAGGAACTATAACTTGCATAAGCATGGCCTCATCTGTTGCCATGTGTGATTTTACAGTGGGAACAATACTGTGTCTGCTCATGACAGACTGAATCACAGCACAGGGAGCCTGAGAAACACCTGTTTACATTTATTTATTGAATCATGTCCATACTTGACTACTGTACAGCTGTCCGTCCCCATTTTCATCTCGCTGCTTCCACACACAGACACAGACACACACACACACACACACACACACACACACACACACACACACACAGGGCATTGGTGTCCTTGATGGCTCTGGTACTGCTTTATGAATGTCTTTGTGATCTTTAAAGGTTGTTAACATCTGAGAAATCTCATCAGTGAAGTCAGTCGCAGAACACACAGTGCCAACAACATTTGCATACGACAACTGAATGTAAACACAGGGAGGCTCATGTACACACAAACAGGTCTGTGAAGGTTCTCAGTCATCCAGGTTGTATTTTTTTTATTGGTAGCAAAGCGGCTGTGGCTCAGTGGTAGAGCGGGTCGTCTCCAAATCGGAAGGTTGGTGGTTCAATTCCCGGCTCCTCTGGTCTACATGTCGAAGTGTCCTTGGGCAAGACACTGAACCCCACATTGCTCCCGATGGTCTTTGTAGAAGAAGCCACCTGTGTGAATGTGACTTGTAGTTGTGAAAGCGCTTTGAGTAGTCTATGACTAGAAATGCGCTATATAAATACAGTCCATTTAACATAAGTTTGTCGTAGGCAACTGGACTTGATAGAGTTCTTGAAGACGTTTCGCTTCTCATCCAAGAAGCTTCTTCAGTTCTGACTGACTGGTTTGGGAGTTCAGGTATTAAACCTCTGTGTGGTCTTTAACACCTAGAGGGGCATGTGTCCCAAGTGCCCACCCTTCCATTGTGTGGACCTTGGGTTTCACCTGGGGGGAGGTGTGAATGAGAGTCGTTAAGGTCCCTGCCACCATGTGACTTGTTGGAGTCACATGATTTCAGGTGGGTATCAAACTGTTTGGGGAGTGATCTTAAGACTGCATTGTATGTGGCAGATAAATTATGTCTTAGACCACCTCCTCTGTTGAGAGATGGCCTTTCCAGGTTAACAAAAATGGCTTCTTTTACTCCACTCTCAAACCATCTGTCTTCCCTGGCCAGAATATGGACATTGTTATCTTCAAAAGAGTGTCCTTTATCCTTCAAGTGTAGATGGACTGCTGAGTCCTGACCTGAGGAGGTGGCTCTCCTGTGTTGAGCCATGCGCTTATGCAGCGGTTGTTTTGTCTCCCCAATGTACAGGTCCGTGCACTCCTCACTACAC
>JAJHUR010079655.1:0-18440 GCA_027495735.1 Lutjanus campechanus | reverse complement strand
TGGGACCATTCTGCAAAGCTGAATTAAAAAAGTTTAAACTGAAGCCTGTCCCCTGCCTTCTGAGCTGAGGGCTCTGCTCCTGGATTATGCAGACCTAAGTGACCTGTGCTGTAATTTTTCGGTCTATACTGTAGTCAACATTTACAAACACGGAGCTTTCCTCTGTCTGCTCCCAGTGAGCACAAGGTCAGCATTACCCTGGTTGTTGCCACTGTGTGGGGGCTGAGTCTTTAAGGTTATGTGAAGTATGTCCACTGTCCCTCACTGTCAGACTGTGTGTGCAGAGTCACTGACTAATACTGTGCAGAGGTAAATCACTTTGTGACGACCAAGGACAGTACAGTGATAGAGTGCTTCTTCCTTAATTGTTTCTTCAGTATTCTGTACTTCTGTATAACATTTCACAAATTAACAATTAAGCTTAGTCAAGACTACAATGATGGGAAATTATGGCTGTTTAATGCTTTGTGTGATGCTGACATTTATCTGCTGATTAAAGCAGCTGAGAGTGGGCTGTTCATGAATACCTAGTAGCTATTTTTCCGTCAGTGTCGGCACAACTCTCTGGTACATTCAGGACAGGATGTACATTTTTGCCCTCATTGGCATCCTTTGTCATGCTGGTTAAAAAGGCTTCAACAAGGCAATGAGACTAAAAGTAAAGGCCAACTGAGCAAGCAAGGTCAAGCCTTTCCCTTTATGAAAAAATGTCAGGGGCAGAGTGATCCCTCTGCTTTTTTCTGAACAGTTAACCAAAGGGTTTGAGGAGTCATTCAGGCTTCACATCTTCACTCACTCTTGAGTCAATGTGAGTATCTGTAGTATGCATACTGTATATATGTGCATTAAAAATAAGTAGGGCAGGGTATCATTGAAAAATTTTCGGTACCAGTACCAATACCTTGATTTCAGTACCAGTCCCAGACAGTACTTTTTTTCTACACCAGATCTGTTTTAACTAAAAGAAAATCATTAGTAGGGCTGGGGTGATTCGTCATTGATTACAAAAATTGCAATGAACGACGCATCGCAATGATGAACTGCTGCTATAATGGATTCACCCGGAGAACAAGCTGCAGAGAGCATGGCTCGCCACAATCATCTAAAGTGTGGTCGTGTTTTAGACAGAGATGCAACAGTATGTCTCTCTTTAGCTCCACAAACTGGATGTAACTTATTACAGCAGGACAACTGCTCTGCATGTGTGCTGAAAGTGAAGCACCGAGCAACCTGTCCTCCTCCTCCTGCAGCTGTAGCAACGTCCTGTTTACTTTCTATCAGCACCCAAGCATGAAATGTGAGGATTATCAACACGTGGAACATGTTTCTGTTCGGAAAAAGCACTTTAAGTACATTTTCTAGATGTTTCTTCATCAACCTTGTGTTAGAAGTGATGTCTGCACCGCTGTTGTTAGCTTTACACCGTGTGTCATATAACATCATATTCTGCCGTTTGTACTTTCTATTCACATCATCAGACAAGTTTGAGACAGAAGTTGCTGAAACTACCATTACAGACCGTCTGTAATTCATTTCAGTTGGCAGAAAAACAACAAAACTCCAGAGATAAAATAACTTAATTTAATAACCATTTAAGTTCTAAGTCAAAATACTGATTGTCCAGATCAGAGAAGTGTTGACATTGATTAGTGATTAAATTAATATGAATCACAGCTCATTTTGAGGCCCAGTATTTTTCTGATCACATGGAGTCTATTAAATAGGGTGGAAATTAAACAAATATTAAAATATGCCACTATTATCATTATTCTAATGTTCTTTATGTGTGTGTTTTTCAGGATTATGATTGAATAAAATGTTGAAATACTCACGAGACAAGTTTGATGATGTGTATTTTATGCAAATTAACTTATATAATTGAATAATAAACAAAAATAATTGTTAGATTAATTGATAAATTAATCTATACATTAATTGATTAATTGAAAAAATCGATATATTAAACGTTTGAAAAATAATGTTAGCAACAGCCCTAATGATTAATAATCGTTAAAACTATTTGATCAATTTTCATGAAACTTGATGGAAGGGTGTAGCCTCGGTCAAAGATGAACCCATTAAATTTTGGAGCAAATCCGAATCACAGGACTTGTCAAGTTGTGGCTTAAAATCCTGTGCATGATTACAGGGATCACAATTTGACTTGACAGGACTGATACATTAATTATTTTTTACTTTCATTAATATTGCCAAATAGGTCAATTGTAACACTGCTTTCTAGCAAAATAGACTGAATCGTCCAACATGTGCAAACCAGTGGCGTTGAAATCGAATGGTCTGCTGCAGTGACACATAAAACAAAACATAACCCCAACTTCACTGTAGAAACAAATACAGCAGGTTTGTAGAAAAAATAAGCAATCTCTAAACTATGTTTAGTGTTTATTCCAAGTTGATGCAACCACAATTAGCCTATTTAAACATTATTGTGAGCAATCATAATTTGCATATCACAGAAGACTGGACTATTTGCCTTGGTTACTATTTATAACAGGATCATTTGTCATAGACCTCTGCACTTGATCACATATTTTACATCAACAATTGAGTTACAGTGCAATTGAGTTTATGTAGGTCGAACTGCAGGTTGCCTGTGACTGCTGATGTTAAGAAAATCGAGGTCCTGGATGTCGGTGGTGGCGGAGATGGGAGGATCAGCATTGTGATGGTTGAAAGGCAATGATATAATGATAGGCATATAGGGTGTGTACACAGCATATTTCATAGTGAGGGAGTGGTATCGGAAACAAGAAGGAAATGTACAGATGGTTAAATGATTTGGAACATGGCAGAGGAAAGAGGAAGTGAGAACTGCCCTTTATAAACTGTTTGGAGTTACCATTGAAAGAGAGAATTAACTGTTTAGGGAATAACTGCAGGAAGGATTTGAAGAAAAGTGATTGGATAAAAGGTTATAGAGAAATAAAACGCGTGTCAGGAGTGCCGGGGGGAGGTGCCCTTCCTGGTTGAACCTCTGCTACAGTTTCATTATGCTGCTGCGGATAATGTCAAGATTTGCATTAATTAAACTGCAACGGGGTTTATCTTGCAGCAGGAGCTACATAACTGTGTCTTTAGGCCCCTGTGATGTAGATTACATTCACCATTTCCTGTAGATTTTTTTTTACATTTCTCATTTTATACAAAATTCTTTTATACAAAGAGGAGCAGTGGTACTTAATGACTCTGCTTTATTTAATGTAAACTTGCCTTTCTAGTTTGTAATGTATAGGAAACTATAAATTAGGGCTGCACAATTAATCCCAGTATTATCAAAGTCGCAATATGGCCAAGTGCAATATCCAAATTGCAGAAGCTGCAATTTTTTGATAAATGTGTGACAAAACAGCATTATAATGAAGTACCGTAGGGAGCAGAAATGCCTTGACCTACAAATCTTGTTCCCCAGATATAAGAAAACGTGTTTGTTTGGTACAGGCCCCAGCAAATGTCGCATTGTCACAATTAATATTTTCTTTATATTTTTCTACCATATCGTGCAGCCATATAAGTAAACTAGAAGAGCACATTCAGTAGGGTGCAAATCCCTGGCAGGCAATTGATGGTGAAGCACCTACTGCAATGCCACCAGAACTGAACTGCCAGATAGAACCAGCAGAGATTTGCAAAGTTCCAGCAACATTAACATGACCCCCTCATACATGATCCCTAGTTGAAACAAAATTTCAGCGCAAGCGGCCCCTAGCAGCTGGATCAGAAAAGTGGAAAGTAAGCTCAATGGTTGTATATACACAAAACAGTCAAAACAAAAAAAGGAATTACTGTCTTGCAGTTGTAAACCCCCACCAGCCAGTCAAATTACAGGTGACCAAGTCTGTCCAGACACATATAATGTATAAGGAATTTAATATGGAATTTTCCACTATATTGACCTGTAACTCTGAAGGAAATTAATGAAAAGTATTAAGTGTATTTTTGGCAAAATGGAATTAAGTAATCACTATACAATTCGCAATTAGATATTTATGTCGTATTTATCTCATAAAATCTTGAGTTATGGCCAAAAATGTGTACTGAGGTCACTGTGACCTTAACCTTAGACCACCAAAATCTAATCATTTCATCTTTGAGTCCATGTGGTCATTTTTGACAAATCTGAAGAATTTCCCTCAATGCGGTCCTGAGATATTTCACAAGTTCACAGGAATAGGATGACCTGAAGACATAATGCCTGTGGGCACGGCTGTCGCTGGTGTGGAGCCATCAAGGAAGGTTTTTCAAAAATTTAGAATCACAGAAGTCCTTCAGAATACAGTCATGAATGTGCACAAAAAAAATAGTAGGTTGATCGGTCCAGAAGTGTTGGAGATTAGCTGCAGACATTCACATTGCTCATACACGTGCTTGTGCGCACACACACACACGTGACTGCATGGGGATAATAAAAGTAGTTTATAAGTAAATTATAAATAAGAAGAATGTAAAACATGTTCTTTAACCTTGAATTAAATAGGAATAAATAAGAATAAATAAGAAAACTTGTCAAATTACCAGACTGCAGAAGCATTAAAGGAGGAATGTTTTGCTTTTGTTCAGCCTTGGCCTTCAGGCTTTTATTGTGTTCAATTTATTTACCTCTTCACTTTAGAGCTGTTTACCTCCACTTCTCAGAAAGTGCTGCTGTCACACACGGAACAAAATAAACTTTCATCTGTTCAATTTAAAAACAAATTAAAAGACGTTCTTTTATCACAGTAACACTCAAATTTTAAGTGCAGTTGTGGTTTGGGAGGAATTCATCACATAATTGCAGCTAAAATACAGAAATATATTTGATACTGTTTTAGTATTCCTCTTGCACATCCTTGTTTACTTTTCTGGCTGCCAGTTCTCTACTTTGTGATAACTTCTGGTGGCAGGAGAATAGGATTTTTGTTGATTTAGGATGAAAATATTCTTAATGTTTAACACATTGGAGAAGCCACATTTGACACAATGGTATATTTATGAATTTAAAATCAACCATAAATTGGTATAAAAGATATGTTTCTCTATTTTTTAGTTCACTTAACTGCATTAGTTTGAATTAATTACTCTTGATTTTTAAAACCTTACACTTTCCCTGCTTGTATTGACATTCTTTTGTATTTGTAATTAACATTAAGAAAATCTAATCATGTTGTATGTCCTCCCTGTGAATTGGAAGTACATAAATCAACAGTGAAACGGATTATGAAATGTTTTAATATTGCCTGTCTCATAATTGCATAAACTGGTAAATGAGGACCCAGGTTGAAAATAACAGCAATTACTGGGCACTTCAGAGTCAAGAGGCTCTGGTATGTAGGTAACGTGAATAGGTTTGGGATCACTTAACAGAAATCCTTGACAGAATGTTTCATGTTTCTTTGGATGAGTAACCACAGCCTAAAGCCCTCTGGCAATATCTGGGTATTAAGGAGAATTTTCGATGGTACTTGTTGAAGTGCAGATAAGTATGTGCTCCCTAATACTTAAAAGAAATTACTGTAAGACACTCGCTCCCTTCAAACACCCACACATATTGTACCCCACAGCATTATCCCAGCACAGTGATCATATGATCATGTGCGCTGGCAGAGTGAAAATACTAAAGGCACTGTAGCATGTATTGTTTGAGCGGATCTTGTGTAGGTGTGTTTTGTTCTTGACGTTCGGTGTAATCAATCCCATATGCTTTGAGAGTAAATGTGACTTGGCTGTCAGCATCTTGTGAAGTGTATCTGACATGTTCCCGTTGATAACCATCAGCTTAGTTTCTTTATCATCACTGCAGCGCTGCCTGTAATCTACTTCTGGAAAAGGAGGAGTTGAGTGAACTTTCCGCTCCTTGTTATGTTTACCTTTACTCATAGTTCCTATTTTCTGGAATATTTTGTTGCCAGAAAACAAAAGGCATTTTTGCTCATTCTTCATTGTTTAAGAAACCCTGGTTTATTGTGATATCATGGGGTATAGCAACAAAATTCCTCTTGCATTGTTGAGAGAGGCGTGTCATGGATGTACTAGGCTTGGCCCTGTATTGTTATTGTAGGACATACAATGTAGGTCAGTCTCAGTTAACAGTCCAAGTTGACAAAATCTTCATCCTCTTTTGCACCCCATTTACACCCTATTAAAATGCGATCTGTGTCTGGACATGTTATCCAGATAAGAAAAAAAGGCATGTTAATGCAAGGTGTAAACGTGTCATAGACTGCATTTCACAAAGTTTATAAAATTTCCCTTAACTGCACAACTCATATAAAGGAATTTAAAGGAATTCTGGGGCTGATTTTCTGCCACCTCAAAAGGAAAAAGTCTGCACACTAAATCACGCGCCCTTTTTCAGTGCCTGAATCACATGGTGGTATATTAATAAATGTTCATTGGAGCCTTATCCAGTGTGCTTAGTCTATTTTTCGTTTTTTGACATGTAATTCTGTCCAGCACGTAGTATTTATCGCATTAGATTTACAAGCACAACATTAACATCAATAAAATGCGGACTGCATTAATACCCCTGAACCTCCTAAGTAATATGAAAGAACCGCTGTTAGCCCCACTGATAACAGTGATGGCTGGTCAGCTCCCACTTAAAGTTAAGAGCCATTGAAGCTGAGAGTTTGGATCATAACGATAGCACCACATAACATAATCTACTCCTACACATGTTTCATTCAGCTCCTGATGCTGCAGCCTCCCTCCAAAGCTTCCCAGAATGTCTCCACCCTGTCTTCTCTGTAATTACATTCTCCACTGGGGTAGCCCACGCTGCAGCCCGCCACTGATCTCTGAGAATGGAGAAGAGAAAAGGCACCAGAGAAAAGGAAAAAAAAGGTGTGCAGACAAATAAAGGGAGATGTTCTCTGAGTGCATGGTGTGGAGGGGTTGTAAGGGTGGGGGTTATATTGAGGATGATGGGAGTATTACTCTCCGGGCTTCTCCGGAGAAGGAGGGGATTAAGAGGAATCTGTCTGAAGGTGAAAAGGTCTTATCCTTTCCAGTGAAGCTTCACAGAGAAAAGGCTTTTTTTTCTCTCAAATAGAAGCAGAAAAGAAATGTGTTTTAGCTTAAGTAAACTAGAATGTATGAGAATTACATTTGATCTTTGCTTTGTTAATGGCTGCAGGGTTCCTTTTTAACAAAGTAAACATTACATTTACATTGTGGCTGTAAGCTGTGTAGCTCTTGTATGCTGTAATCACATTCTAATTCTTTAAACTTTTGACTTATAAAAAGGGATTCTGACAGGTATGAAACTAATTTCATCAGTCGTCCAGATGTGTTTGTCATGTGCCATGTGGTCTGCAGTCTGTGGTTCATTTACTGTAATCTCTGGAAAAACTGACTAAAGGGAGGTCTTGTGTTTGTGCATGTGTTTCCATTTCCTTTTGTGTGCGTAGGAGTGGGCATGAACATCCATACATCCCATCTGTGTGTGTCTGCAGCGCAGGTGTGTCTTGACACAAACTACATTGACTTTATCAAGTTAACTTCTTTTGAAGGAACACCAGCTGTCCTCACCGTCTGCTTTTGGGCTGTCATATAACCCACTGCAGTAGAGCCGTCCCAATTATCTGTCACTCAGCCTACCTGCTTTGATGCCACGGGACGTACACTCACTATATTGCAGTTTCCTGAGGGAGGAGATAGAATCAGGCTTGTCAAGTCTTAATACAGTCAGTACCTTCAAGCTTCGCTCGGTCTGTTTCTTTCCCTCAAACTCATTTACTGTACATCAGAGGATATAGAGCTGAAAATCGAATCTGGCTTATCTTTTCTCTGTGTTTGTTGTGTTATTCTTTATTAGACAGTGTACTTGTGAAATATTTAATATAACTTAACTATATGTTTAACCATCATTACCACATCAATACCTTAGGCAACATACCAAATTGTGCTCCTCATTATTTGTTAATTTGTCTTTTTGTCACATTATGAACCCTGCGGTGCATGGGGCTGTGCGATACAATCAAAATCTCATACCCTGATATAGGTCATTTCATATCCAGATAACAAAACATGTCACATTATACCACATATTCTGTAAATTCAGTGAATAAGTAGTTAATATCAAATGACCACATGTAAAGGCTGATTTCTTAATACATTAGAGTTATATAGTTGTAACTGCTTACTTACTCATATTTGATTATTTTTTCATCCTTTTATTTAGGACCTTTGTGCAAAGTTTCAGCGAAGCATGTAACAAAATATAATATCTAAAAGTAAATAAGATCTGTTGTGGGGACTGGTCTGCTGCAAAAGTAGCAAAATACAATTTTCTGATCCCCGTGAGACTTTTCATATCCACCGCCATGCAACAGAAGTAGACCCTCTTTTAAGTACGAGCTCCGCCTTTTGTCTTGGCTGATTGGAGTCCTTTTCCTGTTCGAATTATCTCATACATCAGATCAGCAATACATCATCAAGCCCCAGTTGCCAAGGCAGCATCCCTTTTTGGGGGAAAGATCACGCTTTCAAATAATTAGAGAATGAGGGAAATGGGAACATGCAGAAATGCTGCTTTGTAGCAGGTTGAAAAACTAATAAACATACGAATCCACCATGATTTCCAATTCCACATCCTTCCTGGAACGGAAGGGGATCCTAGAAAGAACAGTAAGAATGTCAGCCTCCAGAAAAACAGAAATTCTTTATTTTGACAGCAAGAAACTATAAACAACTGTACTAACAACCAAAGCTGTCACACCGACATTTGAAGCACACACAGTTAGTTTTATGGATATTTGCTGTCAGTGTGGTAAATGGCTAAACGATGCTGGTGGCAGTAACTACTGATTTGTAACTGATGTTGACCTTGAATGGGAAGCTGCTGGAACACAGTAATAATGTTACACAATAGCAGCGTCAGACTGTCGTCTTGCTTAGCTTAGATCAAACAGTTGTTTATTCACAGGTTGGTTATTTACAGACAACACTTGGCCTAGCAATTCAATATAAGCAATATCTAGCCATTTGTGTCACTGATCCACTTGGACACACGAGAAGGTGCATGACAGCTGACTGATCAACCTTAACAGTAGTTTATTAAGGAATTGAGAATGTTCAGGTTCAGGCAAGATCAAAATCATTATTAGACAGAGGCTGCTGTAAAACAATGATTTGTTTAACTCAACATGAATGCATACAAACTTAACAAAACTGTTACTCAAACACACGTCAAATTGCATCAACATCTGTGGGATCTTCAGTCTTCTACTTCCCAAAAAGGGGCACAGCCGTGGCATTTAGTGAAGTGGCATGTGCCAGTCTGATGTCATGTTCACTCTCCCCCATGTTTGTTTGTGTTGCCTTCATGCAAATTTCCTACCTACATCTTTGCCATGTGTAAGCACGCAAATTGTAGTCGAAATGACAACAAATATTGTTGTAAAGAACAAAACAAAATAATAAATGTCATATCGCACATCCTTAGTGCTACTGCTCTGATGTTGTAATTAAAATAATTTGTCAGGACTATGCCACTCCAGACTGAAAGTCTACTTTGACTCTTTTTGGGTAAAGAAAAGTAGCAGTTTGTAAACAGGCAACAACTTCAAAGGCAATGCAGATTTTTTTCCCCAAACATGACATGCTGCCATCAGATGCATCTACATTAAATGACAGATTGTACCCACTGGAACAATGCAGCTGTGTTGCCGACTAAGAGAAAGCAGCAGGAAGATTGCTGCTCCTCGTCTGGTTGCAGCACTCTCGACGTGCGGTAGATTAATGGCTTGTCAGAGGAAACATCCGCAGGGCTGCCACGGCAATCGGAAGACGTGTTCTCTGTCTTATATCCACTCCTGGGTCTCCAGGGTTGCCCATGCAGCCAAGCACATATCCTCTCTTTATTACACCACAGTTTAGAAAAGAGGATAGTAATCGCAGAGCTGGCAACACAAGTTCAAAACTGAAGAAAAGCAGTGGTGAATGTCAATAAGAATGACATGGCTTCTTAAAAAGAGACATTAAATCGGGCGTTACATGTGTTGCTGTGGCACACTTTGAAGTTTGAAAAGGTTAATTTCACTTGATCTTTGCTTGAAAGTAAATCAGCTTTGAAGAAAACTCATTAGACACCTTCCCACATCACACCTGATGGATGCCTTTTACTTTTTGATGTTTTTGTCTCCCACCATTAACGCTGATGCTCAGGGTCTCAGATTAACTACACCCATCTAATGCCACGGGTTCATTTATCACAGCTGGTCTCCTACACTCTGTTGATGATAAAATGAATCAAAATTTCTTTTCCCTTTTGTTTTTTCTCCTCGTCTGTTCCACTTTGCTTTTCTTCTTTGCTTCTTGCTTCTTCTCTCTGCTCTGTCTCGCCTCTTCCCTCCCATCCTTATCTGCAGGTAACAGTATACTACATTCAGCTGCAGACAGCGTGACGAGTGCTGTACAGAAGGCCAGCCAGGCTCTGAATGAGCGCGGCGAGCGATTAGGTCGGGCTGAAGAGAGGACTGCAGACATGATGAACAGTGCCGAACAGTTTGCTGTCACTGCACACAAGGTGAGGCAATACGTTAGCAAGATACATTACAATGCATCACCTCAGGGTGGGTTTACTGTATGCATTTTAATACAGTGCGCTGAAATTCTCACTTTGAGTACCACCTCATGTGAAGTAGAATATTTAGTTATGATTTTAGAATCATTATTGCTGCAGCCAATAGATCAAACATTTTACTTAAACCTGAAAATATTTGCAAGAATTGCTTGACTGTGCTCCATCCTCTCGGCAGTGATGCTCTCGGCTCTGGGAAGATAATGTTTTTTTCCTTCTTCCCTCATTTACTCTCTTGTAGTTCTCTATAGGGTGTTCCCTCATCCTCCATCTATCTCATATCTGTTGTTTGTCATGAAACCTAATTGCATGCTGTTTAATGAGCCTATTAGCATAAAAAGATTTTTTTTACTGCAAAACACAAGGAAAAAATCTATCGCTTTGTTACAAGCGCACCTGATTATGATCATCTTAACTGTCTTTCTAATAGCACACAGTATATCACACATGCTTGGGTTTGCAGCTTGGCCTCTTGTGTGAAATTAAGCAGCCCCACTTCATTGTCATGCTTTTAGTGTGCTGATAGACATGTGCCATCTTAAGAGCGATGCATAATGCCGTACCAGTGATGGTGGGATAATTGAAAGACATTTCAGAAGCCGTGCAGGCCCTCTTACTGCTCGCAGATGAGCTTCCCTGCCGTGATGAATTACAGAAACTGTGATAAGCAGAGAAAAATGTCTTGGCTCTGCTGGTTTGAGGAGAGAATGACTGCAGAGCCCCCATGAAGAATCACTCATTTGCCGACATTTCTCATTTCACTTGCTGCTATTAGCTTTTATATTATCCGTTTTATAACACATCATTTGTCTTGCGCTTTATTATCAAGATTCACACTGTTGCTTGTCTGGAGCCTTCTGTTAACGGCAGCTGGTGGCCTTACAGATGGACAAAGAAATCATTCCTGCATTTTATCTGTTTAATTTCTGTCTGAGGACGACTTTTACCATGGCTTTACAGGCTGAAATGTAAAGGATTTGAGTTTTCCTACTTTCCAAGTCATCTGCATGTGTTGTAACCTCTGCACATAGTGTATCTTCAAATTATAGCCAAGTACAGCACCGAGAGAGGGTCACCTTGACTCTTTTTCTCATCGTTCACTTCTGCAATCTAATTTCTGCTCCTCACTTTGTGACAGCAGCCGATTCAGCTGCGCTGCTTGGTTTTAATCAAAACCTCTCATTTCTGCATGATGCTCTACTGCCCCCACTTGTTCGATCTGTAGAATTCAGTTCTTCTCATCCTGCAGCAACATACTCCAAAGCCTGTCTGTAGTCTCTTGAATGTGTGTGTGTGCATGTTTGTGTAAATGTGTGTATCTTCCATCCTCACGTCTCCATTCCCTGCAGCTTTGTGTATTAGTTTGGTGGCCCTGATCATTTCTCAACAAGCTGCAAGCCGAGCCCATTAGAACCCTTGTTAATGAGATAAATGAAGTTGCCTTGTCATTGCCTGAATAAAAAACACCAGGACCCCTGGCTGCCTTCCAGCACCTGTATAATAAACCGTCCCTAACATCTTTGTCTCTTAAAATAGCCAAATCAGTACTTTGTTTCCTCATTTCACTCACTGTGCTTGCTATTACATGTTACTGAAGACAGAAAATGTTACATTTTGCCAGTAGGGTTATCAAAATCAAATTCTCACTCTATCGTCCCTCAACCCTCACCCCAATTTTTCTACAGCTTGCCATGAAGCACAAGTGTTAAACCACTGCCAAAACCAACTGGGGGGTGGGGATCAACAATCGCCAGTCGCTGTACAGGAGATGGATTCCAGATTTTATTCTTTTTAAAGATTTTAATATGATTCCTCTTTGTTAACAGTGTTAACATTTTAACGTTTTGGGTTGTTGTATTCTGGTGCATCTTCTGATTGTGACGCATCGAGCAGGGAGGGGGGAAAAGAGGAGGTAAACAATGCTACTTCAGACTGTCAGCAGAATGTTTCATGCTTCTGTTTGTCAAAAGAAAAAATCCACGTCACAGCCATGACTGTACAATATTTGATAACCATGGTCACTCAAAACACTTCCCCTCTTCATATGCTCAGACGCTAATGCAAGCGCACACATGCTGACAAGTCATTATCAGCAATCACTCCAAGACAAGGAACAGCTTGTCTCACAGGTTATTAATTGTTGAGAGTTATTTATGAGCACTGCAGTGATTATGCAGTCTGATTTATGAGTGACGGACCCTCTCATTAAATATATAACACGTGCATACCTGAAGATGGATAGATAGTCTTGATTTTCTTAGCTGAGCTTATTAGGTTGTACCCACATAAATATTTTAGGGAGAGTGGGATGTGAGATGAAAAGAAATAATCACATCTGTGGAGAAAGCATTAAAGGGATAGTTGAAGTGGGGTTGTATGAGGCACGTATCAATAGTCAGTGTTTTACCTACAATGGATGTCGGTCGAGAAGCAGCAGAAGTACTGGTGTAGGAAGCTAAGCAGTGTACTGCTGTGATCAGAATATTTTCACAGCTTTACATTCCCTCAGACAGCCTTTTCTGAGGGGAAAATGAACATTTCTTAAGCCAAATATTGCTCTCTCCAAACTAACCAAACTCCATAGGCAAATTCAGTAATTTAACCTCACAGAACACTGGAGTTTCTGGTGTACCACTGCCTCAATCTGTTAGTTTGTTTGTGTTATTTGTTTTTTATGACTTTGGTTATTCCGAACTAACCTTGTAAAATGCCCAAGTCATACAGTAACACAAACAAACTAAATAATCAAGGCAGCGGCAGACAGGCAACTCCTGTTTTACGTTAAAGTAAAATTGATGATTAGCCTATGGAGGTTGGTTGGTTTGGAGAGAGCAATATTTGCCCTATATTATGCTGGTTTCCCATCAGAAAAGTCTGTCTGATGGCAAAGTAAACCAGAAAACACATTCTGAGTATAGTGCAGACTTAAATTGATATTGATATTTTTAGGTGGGCCTTTTTTAAGTGGCCAAAATACCTTTTGTTGCTGATCCTGTACACAGCAGTACATTGTTTAGGTTGTGTGCTGACTGGCATCTATTGTAGCTAATACACTGACTACTACATTGATAGGTATGTCATACAACCTCACATCAAATAATCTGAACTATGAACTTTACCCCAAACATCAATACATCCAAAAGTATTTATTTTTAATTTAACATTTCCTTCTCTCCTTTGACTCATGGACATTGCAGTCTTTCAGTTTTTTTCTGTCCGTCATTTCACAATGTATAAAAACAGTATTAGTCAAAATGTTTTCAATGTTGTTTCATAAACTGCATATGAGACTGACTAGAGTGCTTTTAGTGACAGAATACATAACAACAGTGAAATATTTTAATCCTTTGTTAGACTTGTTTAACAACCAAAACTACATGGAATACAGTTGCCAACATTTTTGGAAGTGTACTTGAAGAACTGTTTTAAAAAGCTTTTCAGCTTTAAGCTTTTTAATTATAATAATTTATGTTAAAGGGGAGGGTGGGGGCAATTCAGTAAACCAGCTTCTGCATTGTACAAAGCAAAACATGTAATTCTTCTAGTACTATTATCTCAATGTCTGTAGAGCTACTTTGTCCCATGAACATGGGATGTTTTAAAAGGACTCCTGGCTGTATTTCAACTTTAAACATTCAGTAGTTACACTTGCAATGCTTTTGTATAATTTGGGTTGGTCATTGATGTGTGTACTGATAGAAAAGGGACAAAATGTCTCAAATAGCAGCAGCAGCAGCAGCAGCAGTGTGTAGTAGTTTATTTTCTGTGTCATTGCTCTCACACTGACTGTAACTTTGGCTTCCTCACCCTCACAATCGAGATGTATTTGATTCTTTTTATATTTTGAATTTTATAATTCATGATGTTACGATGCACCGACAACCTTATCTTGCAGAGCACTGTTGAGTTCATACTGAAACGTTCCAGTTGCCTAATTGTTATTGTGCTTGTATTCCTCTCTCTTAACACTTTGGATGTTTATTGTTTTAATAAAGATATATATATATAAATAGTGTCCTTTTTATAACCAGCTTTAACAGTTCCATCAAACAATGGAATCAGAAGTTGTACATTTATTTTATTGGGTGTTCTTTATCACTGTTATTGCATTTGTGTGTTTTACTCACATGGATTTTCTCTACTCATAAACAATAAGCTGCCAAAAGCTCAAAGGGTTGTTTCATTTTCTCTGTCTGATGTGTTCACTTTCACTTTATGCTTCAACGATGCTCATATCACACTGATCTCAATTCTCTATAAATTCTCTATATACTGTAAGATGTAAAATAAAGTCAGATCCACAATCAAAATAAAATGGTTCTTTATTAGTGCCTTTTGCTGTTAACGTCTCACTTCAGTTTGTAAATGATTGTTATTGTCTTGCTTAATGTGGCAACACAGGGTAACACTGCCTCAGAGGATCAATGAAGAAAAGGTGCTTTTAGGTTTTGGCTACAATTGACCGAGGTTCAGTGGGGTACCAAGCTTGTTAAACTGTTATTGGAGAACAGAGCAAAAAACGATGGGACTTTGGGAGGGTCAACTGATGTATTAATACGATGGGAGAGTTATACAGAGGTCACACTATGTTGGAGTAAAATGGTGCGGGTCACTCTTGGTTAAATCTTGCACATTTAAATATGACTACTTTTATCTTTTTTATCTAATTTGAACTGTTTCTAAATATTTGACGACTTTAAATGGTTAAAGGGTAATTTTGGTATTGGATCGTATTCTCCCATGTTTTTGTGTCTAAGTGACAAAGGGGGACAACAATCTTTGAAATTGGTCTAGTATTGAGTGAGAAACAGGCTGCAATGCAATCATCTAATTGCGTCCACTGAAAGTGTTCGTTTTTGCCACTAACAGGATTAAGATCCTTTTTGTTTAACCAGAAACAGCCGTTTATCACTCTCCACCACATTTACACAAACTGCAGTTTTATCCTTGTAAAACACTTCATTCAAACTCGACAGAAACAATAAAAATCATCAAAACTGTCTTGATTCATCTTTTCACTGTTTTAAACAATCAACAGCTCTGGTTTGGCAAAAATAAACCCTTTATTTACCATGTTAGAAGTAAAAAGGTCAAGAGAGAAGCAAGAAGGTTGGATATCTTAGAAGCTTAAAGTTAAAAAGTTAAAAAATACCAAAGTTACCCTTTAAATATTATCTGCATGCTTACCTTTGTTGTCTTCTTTCAGCAGGATTAAATTCAGCTAGTCCTACATTGTGTGTGTATTTAAATTATGTATTGTAGATGAAAAACATTTTTGACAAGTAGGGATATTGAAACTTTTATATGTGAGTTTTGTCAACCTTCCATAACAAATTTCTGTGTACCACTTAAAAAAAAGTAATAAACATCATACTTCTTCAAGTTGTGAAAAATTCTTCCCCGGTACTGGTGATGTCTCTTCTATAAAAGGTTAAATTATAGTAGTGACAAGTAACTAAGAACATTTGCTCTTGTACTTTACTGACAAGTACAATTTTTAGGTACTTGAGTATTTCCATTTGGTGCTACTTTATACCTCTACCCCACGAGATTTCAAAGGGAAATATTGTACTTTTTATTCCACTACATTTATCAGGTAACTTTAGTTAGTGGTTACTTTACTGATTCAGATTAATAATACATAGTATAATCAACAAATAAATTATGTAAGACTGTATTCATCCCAGAGGTGAAATTTATAAGCTACCTTAGGTCTAAGGAGGATTTGCATATTAATGCATCAATATTTATAATCCAATTATATAATAGAGATTATTCTAAAATGGGACATTCTGCATAATGAGTACTTTTACTTTTGGTACTTAGTGTATTTTAGTGCTACTGTACTTCTACTTAAATAAAAATTTTGAATGCTAAACTCATACTTGTAAGACAGTATTTCTACACTCTTAGTGCTATTTACTGGAGTAAAAGATCTCAGTACTTTTTCTATGACTGGTAAATTATGGGACTTGTACAGGATTTCTTTGCGTTTATCATATTGACCAAAATATTCAGACCAGACTGTTGCACTGCTTTCAAACTCAGGATGTGTACAGCTGTTGTATTTGAAATTGTTCTTTTTGCCCCTGCTGAGGGCAATGTCAGCACATTTTACTGTAAGGCAGCAAGCTTTATAGCTCACTACTGACAAGACTTAAGTTTTTGATAAAGTCTGGCGTGCGTGCGTCGTAAACCAAAGCCCTACCACCAAAAAAAAAACAACAACAAACAAAATATGGACTGAACCTCTACTCTCCCAAATCGTTTAAGTCTTTTAATTAATACAAGGAGTGATTACTGATACAATAAAGTTTTGTTTCTACCTTAGTAATGCTTTCCAGTAACAAAACAGCCCTTTTATTGTTGAGTGTTTGTGAAATTTAATGTATGACTTTGTGGGGTCATAGTAATATAAAGCCTATGTGACCAAATATGCTTTGTTTCATTAAAATTTGTTGTGTCAAAATTATGACAGTTCAGTACATTTATCTTTTATCTTTTAGTCTTTATCACACAGAGATTTGGCTCGTAAAAAACAATAGAATTTTTCTTAAAAAGACTTAAAATGTATCCAAGTTATTTAATTGTGCACTTTAAAGTTAAGGGACAATAGGTTGTCACAGAGGGGGGAGTTGTTTATTCCCTAATATGGCTTTAGCTCCAAAACTGCTTGCTTCTACAGTGACCATATTGCATCTCAACTGCATCTCTTTGTTAGCCCCTCAATAAAAAGTTAATACCCATATCTTTCAAACCACATGACCCCACTTTGTAATGCAGTTTTTAAAAAAAATGTTTAGTCTCTATAGCCAATCAATGATAACCCTGAAGTTTTCAGAGTTTTCAGCCACAGAGGACATTGTACAACTGTTTTCAAAGGCTGTTTTTCTCCAACTTTTAATGAAAATCCAACCATAAAACATCTTTAACAACTTTAGTTTTTGAACTAAAGCTTTTTACATCAGATGGTTTTACTGACTCCTTGTTTAATATCAGGTTGGTTAGGTTTAGTTCCAAGCCATAGTCTGTTCATACAGTTGGCTTAGTTTAAAGGGGCAGTTCACCAGGAAATTAAAAACACATACTTTTGTCTTACTTACAGTGCTATTTATCCATCTAGAAGGCCATAGAGATGTCCTCTGTCTGCCTTCTCGCCAATATAATACAACTAGGCACTTAGATAGTGGTGCTCAAAGTACCAAAATTCAAACTTCTGCTACATTCAATTCAATTCAAACTTTCTACTACAAAGAAAGTTGTTCCTACATGAACCTGCTCACAAGGTTTCTGGATTATCTTGAGTAACTGGGGCATGACTTTTGGGAAGAAACACTGCTTTTGAGTTTTTCAAATGTGTATTTTTTGGTGCTTTGAGCACCACAAGCACAGTGTTCAAGGATTCACAGATTCGAGGCCACAGACCTTTATTTAAAGAAAGGCTTTTCATCGCTAGATGTGGCTTCATCAGAGTCAAAAATGATTTATTTCTCCTCCAGCTTTCAATTAATATCCAACCATAAAACAACTTTTAACAGCTTTGGCTCATTGACGTCCAGTCTTGTTTGATGCCAGGCTGAGTAAAGATTTGCAGCTCTACCACTAATGAGTGCCGTCATCAGAAATTAGTACAAAAAAGTCCACTAATAACATTGTAAGGTCCAAGCCAGATTCTGTTTATGCATTTGGCTTATTTTTAATAACCAGCATCATTTTTTCCTCCGTCTTTTTTTTGACTGCAAATTTATAATGACGCCCATATCAAAGATATTCCATCATTTTGTATAAACACACTTTTGTTTCCAGAAGTAATTGAAATCCATGTGTAGTATAGATAATGTATCTTTGTAGAACTCAGTCA
>JAJHUR010079654.1:0-11868 GCA_027495735.1 Lutjanus campechanus | reverse complement strand
TAATATGAATGGGACCAGGGGAAGAGTGCGAGGGTGGAGGTGGGAGAGGATGGATATTAAAAAGGGGGGAGAGGAGGAGGGGGGAGTGAGTGAGAATGGCAGAGGGAATAGAGAGAGTGATGAGGGGGAGAAAAAGAGCGAACAATAATGGGAACAGATGAGAAGTACACAGGAGGAGTAGGAAGAGTAACTCACCCATCTGTATCCTGGAAGTTGACATTCACTTTCTTTGCAGAACCAAGGAGCTCTGAAAAACATAAACGGTGGAACATTAATTGAATTTTGCAGTAAATGACAGCAATAGCCAGTTGATGCCTTTTTTATGATATAACACAGCAATATTTGTGTTGTGTTTATTGTTTACAACATTATTCTAAGATATGGGATGTTATTTTGTATTCGATTTCAAGCAAAAGTATCAACATTTTTCACTTTTTCCTAAACCATTTCTGCAGAATGAAAGACTTGAATATGAACATGTCATCTATTATGAGTCATACTGTCATCATATTTCCTTGCCTGCTGTTTGTGGGAAACTAATTCCTTGAGTTCAGGCCCCCATGGTGATAATACCTGTCTCTCATTCTGAATATTTACATCATTCAGACTATGCTTGCTACTGTGTGTGGTTATGCACGGAGTCAAAACATACTGATACAAATTCCATAGAAACACACAAAATATGCAACAAGCTTAGCCTTTTTAAAAGTATCTTGCATGCAAAATTACCTAAATAGCATTCTTGTACAATTTTCACCAGATGAAACCATCAAAATGTTTTAAAATAAAGTGCTAGACGAAATGTTATTTCAGTGCATCACTTTGACCTGATGCACTGACATGTTTGTTCACGCTCTTCATGAATGCATTTAGACTGACTTTTGCAGCACACATTTCTACAAGAAATATATAATAGTGCAAACATGACCTCCTGCTCATCACAGAGAAGTATAGACAATATTTAAAGTTAAGAAAGTTGAGAAAACTTGACCAGCTGAAAAGCCTTTTTGACTTTAGTTGCTAAGGGCTAATATGCCATGTCAACTTAGGAACTTCATTCAAAGTATTAGATTTTTTTATGCAGTGCTGTTGATGTATATTTTCAGTCCATAAGAACACACAGTTCATCAAATGTCATAATCAAAATTTTCTTAACTTAAGTACATGTGTAGATCAGAATAGTAATATTATGTTTGACAAATTGAAGATAGCACTTTGAGTGAACTCAAGGAATTAGGTTGACACAATAAATGAGCCCTTATTGGCTTTAGAGCAGGCTGCTTTATTTTTTGAGTTTTCTAAACTTTTCTTTTTTGCAGTGTAGCAACTACCCAAATAACAAGACTTATTGTTTTGGTTTGTTATGGTGACAGAATATTTGAGTTCCTGTCTGCCAGAGTTCAGGCCGTAACTGTGTGTAACCTGTTGGCCACATCCAGTCATGTAATTTCTCTGTTATCATTCAAGAAAAAGTATTTCTTTCACATTATTGCGGTACTTTATACCGGATTCTGTGAGACCATGCTGAAACCATGGTGTAGACTCAAAAGAGCTTGGTTTAGTGCCAGGGACTCTTTCTTCCTTCCACTGAGCACGGCTCAGTCTCATTCCTGTCACAAGCCAGTTAGCATGTGGTGAAACTGAAGTACAAATCCATCTGACTGCAGTCGTGACCAAACTGTGCTAGCTCTAAACAAAAGCACGTATGCCAGAGGGTGGAAGAAACTTTTTTTTTTCCATGCACAAACTTCTACACCCACATTTCTGAGACCATCTTATCATGCTTCAGATGCTCTGTGAGGCTGTAGGCAAAGCAGTGATTTGAGTCAAAAATGCTAATGTCAGTATGCTGACATGCTGATGTTTAGCAGCTATGTAGTTTACTATGTTCACCACCATGTCATTATTTTGTATATTTAGAAACGAACCAATGTACTGCGCAAAGTAAAATTTTGATCTGATGATGTCACTGGATGAAAAGTCTAGTAGCAAGGCAAATATCGTTACCAGTGGTGACAGATGTTTTCTTTGTGTTTATCTTGTTCTTTGTATCCTTAAAGGACAATTCTCCATTTTTGGGAAACCAAGTTATTTACTTGCTTGTTTAGAATTAGATGCAGATTGTTGTCGATGGACTTTGTAACTATTGGACACAGTCAGGCTAGCTTTGTCCTCCTGTTTCTGGCCTGTGTTTAGCTAAGCTAACTGGCATAGGGTGACCATATTTTCAAACCCCCAAACCGGGACCCTGTATGTGCTTTCAGAGCTTTCTTTTATCTCTGACATAGAATGCAGTGCAAACACTGCTGTGCAACATTGATTACTAGACTATGTGCACCTAAAAGTTACTACTTTGCACTTAGCATTCATTAACCTACTCAAATTTCAACCTAGGGTGTAAAATATTAAACTAAGGGTGCAATGGCTCGGGACACCCAGCTTGAAACTGGGGCCATCCCAGTCAAAGCAGGATATCTGTTCACCCTAAACTGAAACAGAAAGTGAGCACAGCTATTTCCCAAAATGTGTGACTTCACACTGCTAGTGCAGAGAAACCAGTTTGTTTCGGCTCACTTTCTGTCTCACAGTGACATCACTAATTCTCATTCTTTCCATCTCAGCTCAGTGGCCTGGTGACTGGTTCAGTGCCAGAGCAACGTTGCAGGTGAGGCAACTAACGGCTGGGTCGATGACCTCTCTCATGATGTGACTCTGCTAATTAGACACACTAACGCCTATTAACACCCATACAGCTTCTAGAGCAACTCATTTACAGGCAGAGAAGTCAGAAAGGAGAAGACATTCGGCTTAGGTCAGGGTCATAACACACATAAACACATATTAACACTGACATGTCTACTAACACACTGTTCTTCAACTTTCACCCAAATAATATTTTTATTTTTTATTTTTTACCCTTTGTTTTTATGTCTAATGCTAGCTGATGATGCAGAACTGAGGCCCTTAGTCTAGATGAGTCTGTACTCCCTGTGTCGACTTTCTCTCTTTGACTCTTTCTACACACTCAGGCAAACACACACACACAAACACACTCCCTCCAGGGTGCAGGAAACAGGACAGTCCCTCTATTGTGGAGGAGACAGCTCCCAGCGCCACTGGGAGAGGAACATTGATTTCCTAACAGGCTATTTCTGGCCGCTAAATGCAGGGATTCACTCACACATACACACACACTTTCTCTCACACACACATAGACCAAGAGCTTTCAAAGGCACTATCTACACTGTGTGTGTGTGTGTGTGTGTGTGTGTGCTTGTTGTAATAGAACCCGATATGCATCCACTAACATGCATTAATACAAAGATGTGGTGAAACTGTGGAAGAAAAGTTCAAAAGCGGTCATAGAAACTGACATAAAACACTGTAAGAGAAAGGAAAGAGGGACGAGGATAAAACAATTAAAAAATTAAAAATTGACATTTTTTGGATATCACTGATAAGCTCCACACAATGACTGGCTTCTTCCCAAAAAAACAGGCAAACACACACACACACACACTCGTCTTTGTTCACAATCTTCCACATCTGTCCAGTGGCCATCGGCCGTGACCTCTTGACTCCATAACGTCATCAGACCATCAGGCCTGACCCCTGGTGATAAGCAGTCCCGTTATGTGACAGGAAAATAGACACGCCTGACCGAACAGAAGGAAAATTCTCTGTTAATCTAAACTCCTTTTACACTGGGCAAAAAAGCCCACTGACACCCACTAACATCTGCCGTTTGTCTTCAGTGGAAAAGGGTACAATCAGCATTCACTCTCAGGTCAAATGTCTCTGCAGTAGTCTCAGGTATTTATTGGCTCTAGCTCTGATTTGCAGCGATGGAAATCCAGGTGGACATTCTAAATTTACGGCCGTTTTAGCACAGAGTCAATAAAGGCTTGTTGCTGCTTTTCCTACTCTTTCATACATTCGCTGCTTGGCTTCACTTGGCTTGACTTGATTTGACTCAGAGAAGAATTTGCACCCCCTTGAAGGAGTGCATTTACTGATGACGCGCTTGTCTTTAGCCAAGTATCTGAATGGTGGATAAGCATTTTAATTCCCATATCTTCTTCACAATAAAAGTCTCCCATTATTGTGGTATGTAAAAGCTTTTATTATGAAGCAGCAGAAATGGAGAAGGAAAATAATGAAACAGGAGAGAAACAGGAGAGATTCAGTTAGAAGCTACAAAAGTACAGACACCTGAACATGCAGAGAGTTTTAAAAACATCTTTCTCTCTTTGAGGCCTTTGTGAGGAAAACTTTCCAGCGAGTATGTATAAAACGCACCTCGGAAACAATTTTTTGAAAACTTTTCAGTGGAAGCACTTTGCCTTGAGCTGCCACATTTGTGTCATTTCTCTTACATTTCCTACAATGATGACGATGATAAAATGACTATTCGCTAAGCTAGCTGTCGTTACTCCTCTCAGTCAAGTTTTGCATTTTCACAAAGCATTTTCATTTCTTGCCAGTGACCCTCAATTGTTGTGGCTGTAATGACAACTGTTGCTAAGAGATATGTCTTCTGCAGCTAACAAGCTATAGGTTGCTGAAGTGTGAACCTCCTGAAATCACATGAAGACAGCTGCTAACGTTAGCCTAAACTCAGACAGCATTCAGGATTAGCTTCCACTGGGCAAATATCACACAGCAGAGTGTGTAGTTATCCTAACCCCAGAACAAACCCCCACATACTAATGTAGTTAATCATGTGCTCTTTGGTCTTGGAAGTAATACTCGATTACTTCTGTAGATAATCAATTTTAAGAAAAATACCAACATACATCTTACTCAAAAAGAAACTTGTCTTGTGGTTGCACTGCATGCTAGTCTACCAGGCCAACATTCATTGAACAAATTGGCCTCTCTGTCTCTGCCATAATGGATTTTTCCTGATGAACATCAGCACTAAGTGGTGCGCGGATAGTCCTTTGATGTTCAGGATTTCTACAGAAGTTGTGTAGTTGTGCCTGAAATCTATCATATCAGAGAAGAAAATACAATTATTTGTCCAACATTTATGAGAATATCATCAACAGAAGGACTTCAGAACTTTTAAAGAAAAACAAGTTCAGTTTCCAATATGCATCGTAATGAGTTTAATGGAGTATAAACTCATTGTGCTTTGTAACATATGATGGATCATTAATAATTTAATGTTGGTTCTTTCAGATAGGGACTATATATGACCAGTAAGGAGAGTGTCTTACATGTATATGCTGCTACATGCAATATTACAGTTAAACGATGTGCCAAGAGGTTCATTTGTCCCAACCAGCATAACAATAAGCTTTAAAAAGGACTTGTGAGCAGCATAAAGTGAATATATTGATCATTCTCAGTAGACTAATCAGGCTGAACAATTTAGAGACCATCAGCAACACACACACACGCCTGGTATATGGGCAAACGGGGTGATAAATACCTCCTGTCTAAGTTTTTGCTATTGCATCAGTGTGTCCATGTCTGTGTGTGTGTGTGTGTGTGTTGCTCAGAGATGCTAAACAGCAACACAGCGGTAGACAGTCATAACAAACAGTGAAACCATGGTTATAAAGAGGCCAGCCAGTTGAAAAACACACTCCAACACTCCACACCCACATAGCTGCAGTCACATTGGATGGACACGCACAAATTAGATGCATTCTTAAATGCACAGATTAAGTGTTCACACACATTCAAAAAAGAAAACAACACATAAACCATCTGTCTCTCCCCTCCGCTGCTGTAATGTTGAACACTCTAACTGCAGGCCTGTTGGAGTCTCTGTCAAAGCATCTGACAGCACCCATGTGTTTCCTGTGTCCAACTGGCCTAAAGCTGCCAGCAGTGTGGACAGTATCTGCACCCGAAAGCGAAGTAGTGCAATACTAAAATCTTCACCAGCTGATCACAATACATTTCCATATTCATTTTGGCTACAAACAGTTCTGTAGAAATCTGAAAATAATTTTTCCGACAGAAACAGAATCTTTCTGGAGGCAAATCATTTTTAAAAAACAGAGAAAAAAAAAAAACGTATAAAGTCAATTAAAAATGTTGAACCCTTGGGGATTTTGTGACGTATTTTTCTGTGTGCAAGTGCATAATGTTGCCAATGCAGCCTTGGGTAATAACATTAAGCAAAAAAAAAAAAAATTAGAATACAAACTGAAAAATATAATATAAGCAAGTGGCTTAACTGAGCAGCAATAAATATGAATATCAAATACAGTAAATGATGGATTGGGGCATCAGTGCTCATAAAACAGCAACTGATAAATTATGTATGAAGTACATGTTGAAATATGCAGTATGTTCAACAGGAAATGGGTTTAAATACCATGGAATATGAATATAAATGTATGTAAATATACAGCAATTATAAACAATGAGCAAATTCATTCACATGTTCATTGTGATGTGTACATTAAATAAGGCATGTATAAAATCTTTGTCCAGAAAAAGCAAGAAAATGGACCCTCAGATTAGTTTTGTCACACTACTCTAAAGAGCCAAAGTCCAGCCGTTTGTTATTCACATATTTCTTTCTGGACGAAAGTTATGAACAGAACAATATTTCTACCTATAGAGCCGTGCAGCTAACATGGTTAAAAATTGCTGTTTTTGTCTAGACAAATGAAAGTGAACCACATAATGTGGAGTAAGATTATGGTCCTGGCTGGATTTGTGGTTATTTGCATTAGTACAAATGTCCATAAGGGTTTTTAAATGAGGGTCTCTCACTTGTGAAACAGTTCCTGTTTCTCTCAGGCTCTATACATTAGTGACATTTCAGTGTGTGTGTGTGTGTGTGTGTGTGTATTTGTGTGTGTGTGTGTGTATTTGTGACTTTGGGGGGAAAAAGATTCACCACAGGCCACTTTTCCCTCTCTGCTCTGCTTTTCATGTCCGTCCTGATGGGCTATTGATCGCTCCTTGTTAACATGCCCCAGTAAAGGTCAAAGGTCAGGGAGAGCTGAAAGGCACGGTGAGTTTTTAATTGTAGTGTCCATGCATGAGCAAGCGTGCATGTTAGAAAAGGTTAGATATATCCTTACTCCAAATATGAGACAGAGGCAGAGAAGGTAAAAGATAGACTACATGGGTTTTTTTCAGGGGGGATTATTTGCAGTCTGCTGATTCTCTGTTTTCTTACCCCCAGCTAAAATGGGCTGATTTTATCCCCATGGGAGAAGGAAAGGGAACAGTGTCACTGCTTTTCTTAATATGCTGTTATATAATATGTATCCTGGGGAAGACTGAGTCTGTTGTACTTTTAAACAAAGGAGTTTATTTTGTTTTATCACATGAAATACATTTACATTACAGAAAGGAGAGGAATGGAGAGGAAAGGAAAGGAAAGGAAAGGAAAGGAAGATATTCCTTATCCCTGTTAGCTTATAGCCTTAGCTCTCTGCCTTTCTCCTGTCTCTCCAAATGTCTTTTCCCTTCCTCTCCCTCCCTGGCACTGAGGATGGAAAATAGTGTGCTGAACTCTGCAGTGCTCTCTGAAAGTAGACCTGTTGTCTTGGCCCTGATCGATCTGTCCCCATTTCTCCTCCTCTCACTGTTTCCGTCACCTCTCCACCCCTCTTTCTTTATTTTCGTCTTTATTCTTGTGCCATCCTTCCCTCCAGGTCTGCAAAATGAGAGCGGTGATAGCATTTCTTTTCTCTCTCATACAATAGTTTTTCCTCTCTGTTCCTGACTGAAGTGCTAAAATTACACCGGCAAACGTTGTAGCAGGGTTTATCTTCATGCATTTATCCTGCATGATTAAGGTAGACTCTTAGTTCTTGAATGTTACCCTGCAGAATAAAATCAGGAATGTTGTAAAACTACTTCTACTCTCGTGTTGGTTGAACCTTTCCTTTCTGTGGTTTAAACTCTGTACCAAGAAATGTTTCTTAATTGACATTTAAACAGACAAAAACTTGGCAACAACAGGTTGTGCTAATGTAGCTAATGTTAATGGAGTTGATGCTAGCCAACTGTCCACTTAGCACAGCGTGCAAACAAAACAAAACCCTACCAACACAGGTTTTAAACTTAATTTATATCTTTTAGTTCTTGTTAACTGTTTTGATTTTAAGCATACTTGCCAACCGTGAGACCTCAAAAGTAGCAAGGATTCGGAAAAAGAAGCGGGGAGTCCCAAAGAAAAAATGAGAGTCATAGACTTTGTTTGCTGCATTCTGGTGCCTTTTAAAGAATGATAACAACAAAATAATAAGTACTTTTTTTGGCAAGCAGATGCCTACAGATGATGGTACAGATATAGATGGATATAGAACAGACACTTATTAGCTGGAAGACTCAATAGGACCAAATTTAGCCTCATATTTGATCACAGTAACATAGAAAATTACTATTTTTGTAAATGCTTCTAAGGGCATGTCAGTTTGGCTTCACTTTGAAAAAATGTGCTCCATTCCTTTAAAACTTTGCATATGAAACACAAAATCTTCTTCCTGGGACATTTGAACTTTGCTTTCTTTCTCTTAGATGTCACCACTTCTCTCTCTGTCTCACTCACGGCCATGTTGAGAAGTGAGGGCCAGACCCACGTAACATCTTGCGAGACTGGTCAACCATACAGCGGGCACAAGCAGTAGACTCTTACAGTCACAGGGCTTATAAATGTTGTATAATGCCAGAAATCTGACATAACTTTTAGGAAATATGGGAGAACTGTGACCCCAGGGGGGGACTGAGAGAGGGCGATGAAAAATGAGAGTCTGCAAGGAAAATTGGGAGGTTTGGCAAGTATGATTTTACAGCTCACAGCTTTCCTGTGTTAGTTCACTCTCTTCCCTCACATATATGTTTTCATCCACATCATGGTTTCAGTGAAAAAGGTCTGAACACACAGTGTGTTACCTGTTCAGAAACACAACTCCAAACTGCTGGATGTCCAAATAGGAAACTGTTGGCTCACAAGCTTACTATATCAACTGGCAGGTACATTGTTGTTGCAGTCCAACAGTCTTCCCAAAGTTTCAGTGGTTTCATACAGTGATAAAAATGTTGCATCACCTAGTGAGCTAGTCCATCTAACCTAATTGGCTCTCGGGAAAGCAACAAGCAAATAATATATTATAAACAAGGCAGTTGCAAAATGAGTTAACCAACACTTCTCTCCTTTAACAACCAGATTTTTTCCAGCCATGTTTGCTGTTTTATTTCCTCTCCTCTCATTTCTGTCGCTTCACGTACGCATTTCCCACCTTTGTGATTGCTGATTAGTTTCATGTGTCCCTAATTACCCTTCCCTCCCTAGCTTATTTAGTGTGTGTGTGTTTCCCTCATGTCATTGCCAGTTTCTTTGCATGTGTGCCGAGCGTCCCATCCCATTCTTCGGGCTATCCCAGTGCTTTCCAACCTTTGTTTTCTTTTTCCTGCACCTGTTTGTTTTTGGACTTGTGATTCTTGCCTGTTCCCCACTGGATTTGTTTGCATGTTCACCTGCCTTCTCTGGATTTGATGTTTGTCTGCCTCACCATCCTATAAGAATCAACCGCCTCAGCTCTGCCTCTGGTAAGGATTCTGAAGAACCCTTGTTGGAAGAGTTTGTCAAAGGTTCTTTTTAAGTTTTCCATTAAGAACCCTTTTCATCCAAATAACCTTTTATAGAAGAAAGACTTCTTCAAGGATTGTTGACGTAAAATCCTTCTCACTTCATAACTCCATAAACACACATGTGAAAATACACAAGCAGACGGTACATACAACGAGGTGGTTGAGATCCAGTTAACATATAGAGAGCCATCTCTCTCCTTCAGGCCAGTGTAATACTTGTTTTGCTTTGGACTCAACGCACTCAGCGACCTCCCTCTTCATTTTCTGCCCCCGTGTCATCAAATAAGGACAGAGTCTTTGTAGGAGACATCATATAAGGACAGAGTGGGTAAGAGTGGGAGCCCTGCCAACATCATCCTCTGCCTGCCAGATGTACACACACAGTAAATCGGTCTACACACACATTCACGCAAAGTGCTGCATCATGAATGTGTACACACACAGTGACAGGCACACACGTCACATCCAGACCAACTCCAAACACACATTACAGTGATTTGTGAACAAGCACATGACTCTGATGCCTCAGTCTAAATAATTAGCATTAATAATTTAGCTGGACACAGACAGATGAACTGTGTGTGTGTGTGTGTGTGTGTGTGTGTGTGTCAGCATGGTAACTGCGGGAGCTGTTTGATCCTCGTTGACCCTCTGGGCCTCCTCCCTCCTCATCAACACTTACTGGTTGGAGCTTCCCAAGCTTGCAAGCAGGTAGTAGACACACACAACCACGCCATCTGCTCGCAGCTCACACACACACACAGTCTAGAGTTATCTATTGGCAAAGATCTGGCGATACAATATGTGTCACAATACAGGGGTTACGATTCAGTATATTGCAATATATTGTGATCTGCACCTTCTCTTTTCCTTTCATTACTCAGCTGTATAACTTGATGAATAAAGCCAACAAATGAGCAAAAATCTTGGTTTGAAGCTGTAGCCATCAAACACTTCACTTTATTTCCAAGACCAGATGTGAGCCAGCTATCATGAAACATGCCTGGATACTCAAAAACTGGGTTGACGGATCAAATGTGCAGCACTACTGGAACTCAGTGTCCAGCCAGGAATGGCGTAGCGGCGGGAATTGGTGGTAATTTTGGTGTTAGTCCCACATCTGTTCCTGTTCCAGTCCAAGTAACCAACGCTCAGATGAAAACAGGTCATACTGCTCAGCACAGAGGCATGGGATGGACAGTAAATCATAGGATTTATAACATTTGGGAGATTGGGACTGTTTTTCCACTTATAAAGTTGATAGAATGTGATGTAAAAGCAGCACAAGGCTCTAATATGCATTTCTTTTTGCCAATAAATCATAAGTGCAGAATGACTGTCTACAACTACATTATGTTGATGCGTAAAGGTCCTGCACACTCAAACAGGTTTTTTCAGCTACTCTGGCTAATTAAATCTCTAGTCAGGCTGAAGCTGGGTTCAGCTGTGTCAAGTCAAGTCAACTCACCAAATCTTAACAGAAGTTACCGATACAAATATGTATCTATGTGGGTCGACTATGGTTGTGTACAGGTTTTATATGCAATATAACAATAAAACCTACTACAGCTGCAACGACTAATTAATTATTAATCAAAAATTAAATTAATTGCCAACTATTTTGATCACTGATTAATCAAATTGGGTCATTTTTTAAGAAAATCCAGCTGATCCCAGCTTCTTGACAATGAATGTTTTTTTGTTTCTTGACTTTTGTTTATAACAGTAAACTGAATATCTTTGGGTTGTCAGCATCATTTTCTGACTTTTTATAGATCAAATCACTAATTGATTAATCAAGAAAATAATTAACAGATTAATCAACGATGAAAATAATCATTGGTTGCAACTCTAAAACCGATTCCAAAGGAAGTAGTCTCTCCACCTAGATAGCTGTGTATCTGCCGCTTATCACACGCAGACACATGCACAGTGTGTCCTGCAGATCCACACATGACACACAGAAGCAAAAACACAACACACACACAAACTAAATAACTTCATGGTTTTGTATCCTGCCGCAGCAGAACTCTGGGAAAATACTGATTTCATGATGCTGCTGCAACAGCTCAGCCTGCAGCCTGACTCTGCTCTCTGTTTTCCTCCCTACACACACACATGCACACACACGCACACACACACACACAACTAGGGAGCACTGGGTTGCGTAGAGGCGGTTGCTAGGCAACAAGCATCCTCTAGCTCTCCCTATACATGGAAAAGTGTGCTGTACACGCACAGAAAGCACAAGGATTCAGAATGACATGCACCCACACACACACACACACACACACA
>JAJHUR010079649.1:8460-22248 GCA_027495735.1 Lutjanus campechanus | reverse complement strand
GAAAAAAGAAAAGAAGAAGAAGTTGAAAGAACTCATGATTTCAAGACTGTCTTCACTTAAAGTTCACTTCACTTAAAGTGGAGTGAATGAAGGAGATTGAATCAAACTCCTGACCCATAATCTGTTAAGAAAATGTACTTTTTCTACAATAAACTTGAATCTTTGAGCTTTAGAAACCCCAAAAATTATGTGTATGGTTGTTACTGAAGGTATTAAAGTGGATGTTCATATTAAACATGGCCAAAGTGTCAAATAACAAGGTAAATTTATGTAAAAGTAATCCCCATGAGCAAAACGCTTAAGTTTCAGACTGCCCTGTTGTTGTATGTCAATGTCCTGTGTAAAGCACCTTGAATTGCCTTGTTGCTGAAATGTGCTATACAAATAAACTTGCCTTGCCTTGCCTTGCCCTAAATGCAAACTTTTCAACATTTTTTTCCTACTTTAAATGACTTAGCGATTGGCAGACATTGGCATGTCGTGGATATTGATAATGTGGCTAACTGCTATCGCTAGTTAGGGACTCCCCTGGTGTTTTGAGCTCCAGACCAGGCAGAGTCAGCTGCATGGAGCTAACTAGCAGTTAGCAGCTAAAGTAGCTAACTGCTTACAACAAGTAATCCTATGTCCATCAGGAAACTTCATAAATCACCAGTTGACAGACAAGCCAGAGGACATTAGAAGGAAAACCAGGAAATTTTCTCTCCATAAAATATGATCCAGTTTCATCAAAACCAGTGAATAAAGTTATAAAGTTGTGGGCTTGTATGTAGTAATCAGCCCCCTCCCCTGAGAAACACTCCTCTCCAGCTGCTTCTATCATTTCCAGTTTCTCGTCACTATTTTCCATGCTCTGATGATGCTCAGAAGCACTCAGGGCTCTGTAGTCTTGCATGGCCAGATCAATCTCTGAGCTAACTAGCCAGCTAGTGGCTAAAGTAGCTGCTAGCAACATGTAAAACTTGTCTGGAAATCAGACAAACTCTGTAACAAAAAGTTGAGGCGGAGCAGCCGGAGGACATCTCCGGGAAGGCCAGAAAATGTTTCCTTCATGAAATATAATCCAGTTTCACCAAAAACAGTTGTGTTTGTACAGTAATCAGTGACGCCCTGCAGCCACCACTCTGCACTGCTGTGTCTGTCATTTCAGAGCAGAGAGGAGCTCACGAGCACAAGTTACGCACCTCAGCAGGGGGCATAAAGAGACGGGAGTTAAAACAGCTTGTTTCAGACAGAGGGTGGATTTAGGGGCTGCATTTAAGGACCAGCATGTAATAAATAAGGATGCTTTTTAACTGTGAATCATGCAAAACTACTCTAATGGAGTCCCAGAGTAAAAATATAGAGCTGGATATGAGCATAATAGGTCCTCTTTAAATTATTAACCATTATTCACTTTCACTGTAATGAGTTTACACAACCATTTTTGAAATACAACATTTTTGCGAGTGTGTCTCACAAATAAAAGTAAATTATCTCAACAAAAGATTATAGTTTGGCAAAACTTTTTTTTGGCTCATTTCAAAACTTACGGTAGGAGTTTGATTCAAAGCTCAAAAAGTTAAGACAGTTGCCTTGAAATCATGAGTTTTCATTTCTTTTTCATTTTACAGTCCACAGAATAAGAACAAAAAACTTTTTCACTAATGTAGAAGTGCGTTGGTTTGGTATGATGTGTGCTATTAAAGCGTCTGATTTTTGACAGGGAGTGCGTCATCCTGTTATGTGGAATTATAACCTACTATTCCTTATAATAAGTGGTTCGTGAACGGGATGTGGGTCACATGTGGTAAAGTCAAGTTACTTGAGACGGAGGCTCAAATTAGTGACCTTGTTTGAATGTTAAGGCGAGGACGCTGCGCCAGTTTCACTAAATTTCTTTGTTATATCCAAACTCTTTGAAACTGGACTCTCCATTTCCTGTCTAGCAGTATAGGAGCTGGAAGATAATGCATTTCCCAGAGAGACAGATGTCCAATCTCTAAAGTGCAGTCCAGGAAATGAATAGATTTCTTCCACATTTCAGACCTCAGTCTCCTCCACCTTCAACAGCTACAGGAGACAAAGCATGAGGACAGGATTTAGCTTCTCTTTCGTAATACCAAATGTTCAGACTTCTTCTTATCATCGTGTTCCACACGCATTTGAAAGTCTGCTATTTCACTTTTACGCTCGGAAAAATCACATGTGGCATTTGAGGCTGTTCGCTGTGGTAATTGTCCCCTTTTTTCATGGAGGATATTACAGGGTCGACAGATCTTAACACAGTCCCCTGCTACGAAAAAGGCACAAAAGTTCACAGCAACGGGGGATATAACTGTGTGAGAACATGGTGATTTACAACAGCCTGTCCCACCTGTGACTGCCTGTTTGCCCCGAGCTGAGGATAAAGGTTTGGGGGGGGGGGGTTGAATCTAGGACAATCCTCAGGCCAAAATTCACAGCTTAAAGGATAATTCTGGGCTATTTTCATAGCTTTCACAGTAATTTCCCTCAGTTATGATAAACCTGCATTCATCAAAGCGATCGCTGAGATCTGGGAACACCGTGAAAAAAGCAACAGTGTCATCTGACGGGGCAAGAAGTTAGACTAACAAGGTTATTTTGTCAGTTTTAGTCACTTGATTATTTTTGGTTTTTCCACAGCAGCTGTCACCATCTGTGTTTACAGTTACCATGGTTACCAGATGGGGGCAGGAAACAGGAAAGTTAGCTTACCGTCAAAGAAGCGTCTGTGTGCCGACCTGCACGTTTCCACGGTTCCAACCGTTGCGTTGTTGCTTCCTGTCTAATTTTCATTAGAACTGTGGATGCATTTAGTCTGTGAATCCATTAACTACTTTCCGTCCAAGAACTGGTAACGTTAGCTAACATTCCTGGCAGAGATATAAAGTTAATGAAATGCAAGATGCTGTGTACTAGTGAACACGCCAAGCAGCTACTTCTGTTCCGACTTGTGAGGACACACGGGAGCGTATTATGTGAGTCCACGGGTGAAAGCAGGTTGTTGCGCAAGGGTCCTTTTCACCTACCTTGTTTGGTCTGGATTCTCTGACTTTTTAGTTGGATGTGAACCAAAATTACCAGTGTGAAACCTCCCCTAGACCACCGTCCAGAACAAACCTTGGTCCAACTGAAAGAGGCGTTCTCCATCCAGATTAAACTGAACCATGACTCAGTTTATTTTTTGTTATTTGAATTTTATTTAAGAGGGACGATGCAATTGAACATAGTTCCAATAAAAACCTTTATTAATAACAAAACCCAAAAGTGAGCACATGTAAAATGTTGACATAAGCTCTCACTGTGCAACTGTGCACACAAATACCGTGAACGCGGCAGTATTAAGTTGAACCAGGAGGATGATCTGTAAACCGTAACAGATGTTTAAAATGGTCAAATTATTTCACCGTTTGCCTTCCTTCTAAATAAATTATGCTAATCTGGAGATCTGATCTGTCTGCTCATGCTCCTTTTTGCTGATTTTCTTTTTTTCGGTGAGTACAATTATTACCAATTGGAAAAATTGACCAAAACTAAGAAAATAAGACAGAAGTTACCAGAATTTAACCATTTTACTGAAACTTTAATTGCAACACTGCGGTCAGGGATGATGAATGGACATTCCCTGCCTTCCTACCGACAAAGTGCTTCCATTTGTTCCTTGTTGTGTTAAAGCGATGCCAAAACATGTACTAGTAACCAGGCACAGTCTGCACGTGAGCATGTGGGTGCTGGATGTCTGTGAATGGAAACCAGGTGCTTTTGTGCTCTGCCAAGGCGGGCTTGTTGTTGCATCGTCAGCTCCGTGTGTTTAGAAGTAGCTTAACGAGCTCAGCAGGACCCGTCACATCAAACACCCCGCTAATGGCTGATAAACTCTGTGGGCTTGGTCAGGCCGGACAACAAATGGGCACGTTTACGCTCATGGCAGCACAGAAAGAAAAAAAAAAAGAAGCCTCATTGTGTGCTTCTCAGGCCCTCCATTCAGAATCCAGGCCAGCTATTTTCATGAGATGTTAAGAGGAAACGGGGGTTCTGGTTTACGGGAAAGCAATAAAATGTCCAAATACTTGACTGGTCAAAGAAGCAGTTTGTTTAAAAAAAAAAGAGAGAGAGAAAAAGACCTATGTGAGGTCAGGAATGACAAAGGCAGATGGAAAGAGACACTCTGGTGTGATGTCATGACATTTCTGCACGAGCTCGGTTAGACAAGAGGAAGAGTCAGCAGTGCTGGTGGGGTAAAAACTAGTGAAACACACACCAAAGAGCTTATCGGGACAAATCCACGGAGTGATCCGCAGTGATTTTCCTCATCTGGAAGAAGGAATAAATTTTAAACAGATGCTGTGGTTCATTTGCAGGTTGTTAACAACACAGTAGGCTGTCTTCCCTTGGAGTTTTCTTTGATTGCCTACAAATAATCCCCAGACAACCAAACCCAAAACTATGGAAGCCCATTTACACCAGTAAAATAAAAAAAATAACCCCATGGTAAGTCATAATTCTGAGACAGAAAGTTAAAGTCAAAATTATGAGATAAAAAGAAAAAAATTACCTGATTAAAAGTCAAAATTGTGCTGAAATTATTTGATAAAAAGTCATAATTATGAGATAAAAGTTTAAATCATTAGATTAAAAGTCAGAATTGTGTAAAAAAAAGAAAAAAATAAGTCATTATTATGTTATTAAAAAGTCAAAATTATGAGACAAAAGCTAAATTGTGAGATAAAATGTTGAAGAGAGGTAAAACGAGTTTAAAAAAAAATCATAATTACGAGATAAAAAGTCATCATTATGAGATAAAAAGTTATAATTATGAGTTAAAAAGTCATAATTAGGAGACAAAGTCATTGTTATGAGATTAAAGGTCACAATTATAAGATAAAAAATTTAAAATGATTAGTTAAAAAGTTAGGATTCTGAGTGAAAAAAATCATAATTATGTGACAAAAGACATCGTTATGGGATAGAAAGCCTCAATTATGAGTTAAAAAGTCATAATTACAAATTAAAACATCATAATTATGAAACAAAAGTCATCATTATGACATAAAAAGTTATTATTATCAGTTAAAAAGTTAAAATGATTATTTTAAAAGTCAGAATTATAAGTGAAAAAATCCTAATTATGAGATAAAAAGTTATAATCATGAGTTAAAAAGTCATAATTATGAGACAAAAGTCATCATTACGAGATAAAAAGTGAAAACTCTGAGATCAAAAGCCAGAATTGTGTTAAAAACATCATAATTATAGGACAAAAGTCATCATCATGAGATAAAATGTCATAATTATGAGACAAAGTCATCATTACGAGATAGAAAGTCATATTTATGAGTTAAAAAGTTAAAATGATTAGGTAAAAAGTCATAATTATGAGTGAAAAAATTCTAATAATGAGATAACAGGTCATCATTATGAGATAAAAAAGTTATATTCATGGGTTGAAAAGTCATTGTTATGATAAAAAGTCAAAATTATGAGTTGAAAAGTATTCATTTTTATCTTTATCTTTATGTTTTACCATGGGGGATATTATTTCGTTTATTGGCGGAAATGGGCTTCCATACAAACCTAATAAAACATTGTACACACAGTATAAGTTACCAGCTTCAGCTTACTTCAGCAAATCTTTGTGCTTTCTCTGCATTTATTAAACGAGATGAACATGTGTACACCAAACGCTGCCAGAATGAGAGTGGAAGAGAAGAATGAAACACCGCAGAGACACATTAAGGTTTTTGAGGAGTAAAGTTTAATGGGATCATGATCGTCTTTGTTGGAGGTCAAATATTGAATTGGTTTACGGGACAAAAAAAAGAAAAAAGCACAACCAGAGCCACTCCTACATTCACTCAGCCAACTAAAACTCTCTACATTAGATACACCATCAGGGCAGAAAAACCCCGAGAACCACTTTTAGCAGCTCAGTCTCACAGAGGGTCATTACTTTTGACAAATGACAGACATTTTGCTTCTTCAAAGGTTGGGCGAAAGGCTACCACATATTATCTTTCTCATTTCGTCTGAACACACTGTTCCCAACGAACCGTTTTCATCTCTTCCTATCAAAGGGATTTATTGTTCTAGCTGGGTGAAACTCTCCTTCTCCTCTTTCTTTCTCTTGTATCTGGGCAATCTCTCCTCTCTGATTATGCTTTAGCTGGTTGAGATCAGTGTTACTCTCCGGGAGAGTAAAAGTGACCTCAGTCTGACTCATTGGTCGGCATCCATCCGCTCCCCGGGGCCCTATGACTCGCACAGACTGACGGAGAGGCTGACGGACGGACGGACAGACAGACTGGCAGAGTGCTGCTGGGTGGACAGATGTACAGGTGAACAGAGACAGAGGGACAGACAGGCAGGGTCCTACGGTTGCCCCCCTTGACGAAGAAGGGAAGGAGGCAAATTAGTGCAGTAGAGAGGGCGGACTGTGACCTTTACTGGCCAGATTGGTAGCGAATGGGGTCACTGGGCTACAGCCGACGTCACAGCGTGCTAGTTGTGGAAGCGGCCAATCGCTTTCCTATGTAGATCCTGAAACGAGAAAGCAGTAATTGATTATTGCCCCTCCCCCAAACAGCAGCTGTCCAATCGTAGCTTAGCAACTGTAGCTAGCTTCAACAGGCCTGTCAAGCTTTAGATTTGGCAGTGTTACGAACCAGGTGTCTGAGGCGATTTGTTATTTTTGTTGTTGATTATTTTGTTCTTGTTGAGCTGATTTTCTGTTATTAATGTGTGAAAAGTAAGAGGGGGTGGGACTAAAAAGGTTTTCAACTCACTGGAATTTGAATTGCACAGTTGTTACTTTCATGTTTTTTGTTTTTATACATACATTTATACATTTTACTTTTTGTTTTGTGTTATTGTAACATGTTCAATAAATTGGACAGAAAACTGCCATATTAAGTTACTGCTAATGCAAAAGCAATATTTCTTACTGCTGCAGCTTCACAGTAAAAGCATTTTAACTGCCCCAACATGACTTTTATTATGAAGGAGTCACAGGAAATACAATGTGTTTGTCAGTGAGCTTGACACTGGCCGCTATCGTTCACCAAAAATGCATCTACAAAACAAAACAGCGCTCATTTTCTTTATTTTTTTGACCGTGGATAAGTTTGGAATATTGCAGGGGGTAACGGAACAAGACGGAGCAGCCACAGTGAGCTGTTAGATGGAAAGGCTGCACACCTTCATGCCGTGTGCAGCATAAAATCAGATCCCAATTGCTCACAGAATGATGGAAAAAAGGGCAATAATTGCCTGACCTTTTTATTTTAATGACACTAGTTTGTTTTGCTGCCTTCAGAATTTTGTGACCTGAAATAATGAACCAAATTTGCGAGTAACTGCAGGTGTCACAACCGCAGTAACGGTGCATTTGCAATCAGGCCATCATCATGCCAATCAAGTCTGCACTCTGCAATTATATTTCTGGAAAAACAGATTTTTACCTTCACTCCTCAGTGAACAGCCTCCATGGCAGAAGTCTGAAGCCTTTTTCTAGTTAAATATCTAGTCATCATTATCGATTTCATGTTTCATGTTATGGATCTGTTCACACTGATAGAGGCTAAAATAATTTTGTAAGAAAGTGAATATTTGAAACAATTAGACATGAATAAATGTCATTTCTTTTATTTGACAGGACAGCTTCCACAGTGTCAACTGTGAAAAAATGTAGCTGAAAACCCCTGATGTAAGAAACGGATTAAACTGTGTGCAGTCGTTAGCGTCTGCATAACTAGCTTACAACCTGCAGTAAATCTTACTTCCAAAGCCAAGGAGCGCCTCATTAACTAACTACATCAGTTTGTGGAGTTATGAGTCACAGTAAATTTAAAAAAAGCCTTGTTCACACATAGCACAACTACTGTGTAGTATTTCCCTGCTGTGTGCAAGCTGGGGTGCTATCAGAGTGTATAAACTAGCATTAGCATATTATTTGACTAGCTAAGGAGGCAAACATACTTAGTACATACCTGCCAACATCTAAGTGTCAAAATACTGGAGGTTTTTTCAGTGGAGGATTGGGGTGGATAGTACTCAGATTACTTAGGTTCCCTGACATTTTGACAACAGCTATGCTAACGGCTACATGGCTTGCAAGGCTGCAGTGACAAATGGGTTGAAATTGTGTGTAGCATGTGGATTGTGTGTGCAGGCTTTGTTTCTTTGACGATCTGGCAACTTGGGTGACGTCAGGTGAACTTAACTTATCTTACTCGTGTATGACGATGATAATAACGTTTGAGGGCCATGCAAGTTATGTGAGTTTCTCGCGGAAAAACAACAAAATGGTTGGGCGCTGGGAGACAGCATTGAATTGGAAAAATGGGAGTATTGACAGATGTTATAAGAACAAAACAAAATTTTTTCCCTCCGTTTGACTAACTAGCTCGATACTGCAATACAGGAGCAATGATGTTTCTTTATTTGCTTCTTCTACATGGATCATCAACTGGTAAAGATGCTAACCTTTAGACCTGGAATGTGCAGGTTTTGCCTCGGTATTTAGGACGATATCACATATGCAGCCATAAGTGCATATTTAATACCCTTTTACACGGTTTTATTTTGAAAAAAAAAAAAAAAGTCAGCTGGAAACATTAGAAAGTCAGCCAGCGACAGAGTTTTCACCCAACTCATGGAGCTAACATTTATTAGCTAGTTAGCTACAGTTGATAAAATCTGCCAGCATCAGTTGTCATTTCAACTGGGAAAATTGGTGGTTGTCAGCTATAAACTAGGAGCTTCTTTTGTCTTCCTCTGTCTGAAATCAAGGACCCATTATTTGAAAAATTACCAAGAATTTAATTTGCATCATTATTATTGAGCTGATGCACCATGTGAGAATGAAAAGCTTGACAGGCGTAACAACAGTAATTAGGAGAAGCGACTTATTACTGTCAGTTGTTGCACTGCCGTGATGTATTTACTACAGATATTAAGGAACATAAAATGGAAAATAAGGGGAATATATGTGGGTGTGTGTGTCTCACCCGACTCCGAGTGTGAGCAGGTGTGAAGCCAGGAGTGAGGGGCCAAGGATGAGGAGAAGATCGGAGGAGAAGATTCCTCTCTTCATCACCTCTGTCTTCCTGACGCTGAGGGAGCTCGGCTGCTTTGGGTGCTGAAACACAAACTCTCTGCAGAGACAAAGAGACAGAGGGGGACGAGGAGCCACAGATAAGAGGTGCAGGGAGAGGGAGGATAGAAAAGAAAAAAAATAAATAAACAGAGATAATGAGAACACAAGAGAGAAGACTGAGAATGCAAGGAAGGTAGCGAAGCACTGAGAGTCTGAGACCATTAAGAGCTACTACCTGTCAAACAGACTTATTGTATTGCAGAAGATTAAATGTCAAGCGTGGCAGTGTAAATAAAAAAAAAAAAACGAGGGTGATTCATGTGTTTCTCAACACTCAAAGGTATAAACAAAATTTAAAACACAGCATTGCAACCTGCTGTCAAAGTCAAACTGAAGAGAAACACTAAACAACACCTACATCCCAATTTTTTGATGGGTTTTACGAGCACAACGGGCCTTATTTTTCAGCTAAAAATGAAAATGCTGTGTCTGTCTTTAATTATATATGGATACACTTGTTTGGAGTTAGTTAGAGAGGGTAACTACATCTACACAAACAAGCCCGGTGTCTCCTCCGGCAACCTCACGGTGACGACAAGACTACACCAAGAAATAGTTGCACAAATTGTTTGTTTATATTTCTGTTTGTGTACAGATTAAACTAACTAGATACAACATTTTAATTAGAGGTGCTCTTGGGCATAGTTTTGAACTTTAGAGAGAGCAAGACTTGCCGTTCCCCCCTGCTTTCATTGTTTATGCTAAGCTAAGCTAATCGCCCGGTGCCTCAAGCTCCCTACTTAAAGGGATAGTCCAGATTATTTGGAGTGAGGTTATATGATGCACTTATCAGTAGTCAATGGATTAGCTACAGTAGATGGCAGTCAGTCCAGTCCAGTTTGGAGAAGAGAGAGACCATCAGAGAAGCTAAGCAATGAAGTGCTGTGGACACGGTCAGCAACAAAAGGCATTTTAGCCATTTTAAAAAATATCCACCTAAAAAAAAATGACTATCAGTCTAAGTGTTTGCTATATTTAGAATGTTTTCACCACTTTACTTTGCCATCAGGCAACCTTTCCTGACAAGAAACTGATGTTTTACAAGCTAAATATCGCTCCTTCCAAACCAACCAAACTCCATAGACAAAATCAGTAATTTTATCTTGCAGAACACAGGAGTTATTGATCTACCACTACCTAGATCTGTTAGTTTGTTTGTCTTGTGTGTTTGAAAACGATAGTTCGGATTCACCAAAGTCACACAATAAAACAAACAAACCAACAAATCAAGGCAGCGGTAGAGCGGCAGCTCCCGTGTTCTGTGAGGATAAAATTAGTGATTTCTCCTATGGAGTTTTGTTGGATTGAAGAGAGTGATATTTGGTTTATATAATGGTGATTTCCTGTCAGAAAAGGCAGTCTGACAGCAAAGTAAAACAGTGAAAATACTCTAAATATAGTTGACGCTAAAGTGATATTGATTTCTTTTAGATGGACCTCTTTTGAGTGGCTAAAATACCCACATCAAATAATCTGAGCTACCTCTTTAATGCACCGACATGACAGTGGTATTGATCTTTCCGTCTAACCCAAGCAAGAAAGAATTATTGCTCTCCAGCTTTTACACACCTATACGTCTTTGCAAGTACTTCTGAGTCCTCTAATAACTTAAAGATGTAGAATAATATCACATCAAACATAAATAAACATGAAATTAAATAAAATGCACACTTTAAAGGACCCTGTCTTACTTTGGTGGCATATTTTCAGGTCTACTGGACCAATCCCACACCCAGTCAGTGTCCACCCGTCGGTCACCTTCCTCCTGCAACACACATACGGGATCAGATGATGTGCAGCAATAGGAAAAAAATGAGGATGAGTAGACATCGAAGAGACAATCAGGACTCTCTCTTTTAGAAGCTAATCTATTTTTCAGTTTTAATCCATAATAATGCTTCTTCTTTACAGTACCAAAAGAGATGAAAATCTGACTCACACCTCAAAATCTACATAAGCCACACTGCTGTATCCCATTTTGTAAAAAAAATCATCATCTGATTTATAACAAAATCCAAAAATGATAGCCCAGAATATAAATTTACCACAAAAAAAAACACGAGTTCATAAGTCAAGGAACTACACGAGTAATATATTCAAGAATGTAACACAAAGAATTGATTCTCACACTGTGTGTTTTCCAGAATATTTACAAAAAGGAGGATGAAGTCATCTGATGAATATTAACAACACATGTCTGTGTTTAGGGAGTAAATACCTGTATGGTGACACAGTCGCTGTCCTGCTCACTAGTCGGTCTTGGGGAACCGTTGTTCTGTGGTGTCCCCACCTGTGGAGGACTGTGGACATTCACAATCTGGGTTTAGTCTCCATATATGGTAATTTAATCATCCTACATTTCAGTTAAAGCAAACAAAAACAGATAAAGTAAACACATATTGTGGGAAAAACAAGCAAAGTTCCACAGAGCGCAGAACGAAACTCATTACTGTGCAAATTATTTTTACACCTCGCTGTGCAGCTCAAACCCCCAAAGAAAACACAAAACAAAGCCCACACAAACAAAACTGCGCTGTTATTACCTGTCTCTACTCCTCTCGCACTCCAGCTGTGCCTCCAGAAGGATCCTCTCCAGCTCCCCCTGCAGGGCGGAGGAGATACTGTCCTCCGGTCCTGTCAGACTCTCCCTGCGGCTCACGGCTGCGATCAGCTCCTCCAGCTCCACCCAGGAGCCTGATGAGGAGACAACACAAGCGGCAGAGTTTGTAATGATGCTCCGGCAGTCGGCAAGCAGGCAGAAAACAGTCGGACCTACACAGACTGTAAGTTAGACTGTAATGAGCCAGAAAGGAGTCGTGATGAAGAAAGTAAACATGCCTTAAAATGAAGTTTTTACATTGAGTGTATTCTTGTTGTTTGCTCTTGCTGGAAGTAGATCTCTCACTGGGAATCAAATTATGTTAAGATGTTAGTGCTGCTGGGCAAGAATTCAATAAAAAGTCAACTATCAGTTTAATTATGTTGAACAGATATGATAAATTAATGTTATCTGATTAATGATTCTGACCAGATTTTAATTAAAAACTAACAAAGTCCGTTTTTTAAAGTGATCATTTTATCTGAAATGTTTTTAAAAAAGTAATTATTTACACATGAAAAATATTCTTAGTAATAAATCAAACTACATTAGGTTTTCTCTAAAAGATACAGTTTATTAATATTTCTGTCTAATCTCCATCTGAACACATCCATTAACACTATTTATCTGTGTTCTGTTTCTGCATAATGTGAAAGACATTAATTTGCCTTTTTGCCTGAATTCTTACTTTGTATTGTCCAAATTATTGATGCATTTGTTTATCAAACCAACTCATTTGAATTGTTTTGCAGCTTTTCTTTAAATCAGTGACTGAACACCAGGCCTGGCCAATAAAACAAGACCGATATGTGTCTGCAAGAGACACTTTAATTATTAATTAATCAATAAAAGATTCAATAGTTTCACTTAAATGCATTTGGCTCATAAACAGACTGTCATGTCCCTTGATAACTGAGCGTGCAACAAGTGACAGTGACAAAAGACGAGTCATCTCGCCAGGATGCAGGTTTTTTCTTTTTATTTCTTTTAACTCTATTAAATCTGTTACCTGTGTGCCTTGATAGATATTAAATTCAACCTTTTTTCTTCTGGTCTTTGTTGAAAATAGGTAATTAAAAATGATCAGCAATTATCAATAGCTATTTAACTCAGTCCTACTGACCACTGCAGCTTTGTTGTCCCAAAATAACCCAGTAATCCCATTCTGAGGCTCAGAATGATGCATGTAGCTCGTACAATTATATGTTTTTTTGTCTGAACAATTCTAATATTATTATTTAAACCATATCAGTGAATCTCCCTCTGAAATGTTGTAGCTGTTATTGTGGAGTGGACCGTGAGTGGGACAGGTGTGTGTTGCTGTGCGCTGGCATACGGTGATTTATAAGCAGCATCACAGATGTCCTGACATGACATCAGATGACCTGAGAGACACACTGAGTGCAGGATGGACATCCGGCTGGACACTGTTGTCCAACACACACACATGCTGTCTGCAGGTCCTTAAAAAGTCTAAAACTGAATTTTAAAACCAATACTGAACCAATAACCACTAGTGCAAACTGCACTTGAACTTTTTTTTTTTTACCAGTAAACCTAATAAACCTGCAAAAACTCTTGTTGAAACGTGTTTATTTCTTTTACCACACCTGCTGCATTTATTTCTACAGTGACATTATATTTTGTTGTATGTTCAGTCACAGCACACTGTTCACTTTAATTACGACGGGTCTGCGCGATGAATGCTTTTGCCCTTTGTTTAGGTGTTAAAACTGATTGATCTCTCGATTAGGGCTGCACAGTAATTGAAATATTATCAAAATTACGCTGTGGCCACATGTTTGTTTGGTACAGAGCCCAACAAATGTTCAAATCATCATGATTTTATTTGCTGTTTTTTCAGGAAAAATGAAAATTGTGATGCAAAAATGATCATCCCCACTAATCGTAATCAAAGTATCTGTCAAAATATAATCAATATAAATTTTTTTTTTATCAGATTGTGCAGCTCTACTCGCAATGTCAATGAAAGTGCAAAAATCATTTGTGCATCCAGCTTGTGATTCTGATC
>JAJHUR010079641.1:0-20048 GCA_027495735.1 Lutjanus campechanus | reverse complement strand
TTTGCCTCATTCATTTTTGCTTCAAAGATCCCACATAGTCTGAATATTTTTGTAAAACTCTATTTTGTCTGTTTGCACAGTTTCATACATTTGTGGTCATTATCTGTTTGGCTGAAGGAATCATATTATACTGTGTGTTCCTCAGAGTACTTATTGATCATCCAGGAAAAGGAAAGAGTTGTTATTGTAAATGTCAGTGGCTCCCCCTGCTGGCAAGTTATACATCTGCAGGATAAATCCTGGAGCGAGACTGATATTTCACAATCGGGTGACCAAATTCAGTAATGATTTTCTCTACGTATTTGAGACTTAGTGAGGAGTAAACCCAAGTTATTTCAGTTTATCCACCTCTTTGAAATGAGGCTGAGGTTACTCATCTATTTTCAGATCAACTGTACCAATCAATGAGGGGAAAAAAGGTGGCTAAACTGTATTTACCTCAGTACAAGCTACCCGTAAAACTAAAATGGTACAAAAACAGCAACACTGTATAATGCAGATATGTACTTGATACAACTGTTCTAAATGTTTCTTGTCTGTTTTTCTTTAATATCTACAATAGATTTATTTGAAAAATAAAACTGAAAAACAGACCGCACTTTTTGTTCATGTATTGTTGGACAGTCAAAGCACCATATATGACTTACAAAATTCATAACTCCAAATATGATTTCAAGAGGTGGTTTCAGACCAAGTCAAGGATAACATGCAAACGGTATTTATTCAAAGATAAAATATGCAGTCATTTCCCTGAACACAATTTTTTAGAAAAGGCTGATGTCTTTACTTGAAAAAGGTAATGGACTTCAGGTTGGGACATTTCAGTTTGTGCATACATTTAAAAACTGCGGATACATTTTTAAAGCACTGATATGGTTCACATCTGTCAGATTTTCAAACTTCAACCCATCTCTTCCAGACATCAGGGTATCAACTATATTGTAGTGATGGGCACTTGACCAGTGGCTCCACAGTGAGGCAAAATCTGCAGGATCAGTGTCACCTGATCACAGCAGCAGAGGATCACACATTTGAACTGCTCTAAACAAGCACAGAACACTGTAGCAGAACTTTGCAATGAGTACTTTTCAATCACTTTTCATTTTGATGTAAAAAAATCAACTTTTAATACACCACTATCTTTGTGCAGTTCAAAATATTACAGTAAGTCAAAAGGGAAAAAAAGCACCATGACACATTTAACCGTTACCCATGTTTCTGTCCAAAAAACATCTTAAAAACGTGTAATATAGTAAATATTGTAACTTCAAGAAAATAACCACAAAACAAGTTGTTTATATAAAAAATGGTTTTAACAACTTCTTTTTTCAGTATAAAACATTACAGAGTCCCAGGCCAATCAAACAAATTCACTGTCACCATTTGAAATAATCATGAACTCCCCAGTCAAACGTTCTACAATAACATACAAAGGTTTTTTTTTTTTTTGTCGTTAAGGGGTTTCTGTACTTTTTTTTCTAGTTATGGGAAAATATTACAACACAAAGGCTAACAATCACTCTTCTTTTGCTAGAATATTAATAATAAAAAAGAACAAATGTGAACTCCTGGTCCGATCAAAGCCCAAGCCCCAAAATTTCTGGTCAACATGGCATCTATGCAGTCTTCTGCTGGCCCTTCTTTCCAATGAGGGATTTGTGGATGTGGGGAATGACACCTGAAAACAAAACAAACAAACAAACAAAAACATTGGTGAGATTAAATGTTTCATGCAAACATAGCTGTGATTTACAGAAAAACAGAACATAGAATTAAAACTGTCAGGTTACCTCCTCCAGCAATTGTTGCCTTGATAAGGGAATCCAACTCTTCGTCACCTCGGATGGCCAGCTGCAAGTGACGGGGAGTGATACGCTTCACCTTCAAGTCTTTGGAGGCATTACCCGCCAACTCTAGTACCTGAGAACAAAAATGACCAGACAGACATAAATGCAAACAGCACCACCATTACTCCCTTTTATTCTGTTGCACTGTTAATATATTCCATCCATGGATGTATGCAATGTTTTTATAGAGCAGGGATTAAGTGTTATGTGTGTGTCGCTATTCTTTGTGTCTTGACTGCTATGCTGTCATTTTCTCTTCTGTCATAAGCACACAGACAAATTCCTACCTACTAAGTTGTATGGCAATAAAGCTTTGAACCTTGGCTCTCTAACAGCAACACTGCACAATGTGAAACCCAGTGCAGCTGTAAATCACAAACATGCACAAAATGGGGAAAGCTTACTTCAGCGGTGAGGTACTCAAGGATAGCAGCACTGTACACAGCTGCTGTGGCTCCTACACGACCGTGGCTGGTTGTGCGAGTCTTCAAGTGCCTGTGGATACGACCCACCGGGAACTGACAGGAAATAGACAAAAGACAGTGGTTTGAGTAAAACAAACGGTCAAACCACCTGCAATCGAGGTGGGTGGCACAGAAGATATGTAGTCAGGGGTGGAAGCAACACCTACTCAAATGACTGTAATAAAGTGTTTATTTGCGTACTTGTACTTTTGAGTATTTTTTTCAAGTCTGTAATTTTATTCTGAAGTATGCATTACAGTAGAGACACAATTTATCGATAAGCTGTCAACTAATCTTCAACTATTTTGATAATCGATTAATCCGTTTGAGTAATTTTTAAGCCAAAAAAAGTCAAAATTCACAGATTCCAGCTTCTTAAATCTAAATACTTTCTGATTTCTTTACTCCTTTATGAAAATAAACTGAATATTTTTGGGTTGTGAACAAAACAATACATTGGAGGACATCATAAAGGACTTTGGGATCGACATTTTTCACCGTCGTCTGGCATCTTATGAACCCAACAGCTAAAACAATTAATTAAGAAAATCTTCAACAGATTAATTGCCAATTAAAATAATCATTTATTGCAGCCCTATATTACATTATGAAATCTACTTAATTGTTTTTGAAACTATAATTCAAACTGTTTGCATCTGAGCTTTTGTAGCCAATAAGGCTAAATGAGTCAATGAAAGCCATGATACACAGATGAAAAAAATTGCTGCAGCGGGCACAAGTTTTGAAATGGGTCTGTGACCACCGACCTGAAATTGATAAAGGTAAAATTTCACAAAATAGTATTATAATTAAGTACTGCAGTACTGCAGAGAGGCCCTGGCCTATAAATCTTATTCTCAGATGTAAGAAAACATGTTTGTCTGGTCAACCACAACAAATATCACATTATTGGGATTTTAATACTTTTCAGTTAAAGTAAAAATTGTGGTGCAGAAAATAATCATTCCCACTAATCGTGAATCATAGTGCAATGGCAGTATTTGAGAAAACAATCACATTATGTTTGTTACCATATCATGCAACTCTAATACTTTTATTTATATTTTTGTTGTAGTTTTACTTAAAGTTGAGTAATATTCCAGTAATTAACACAGTACTTATACATGAGCACGGATTTCCAGTACTCTTTCCAACAAATGAACATAATATAAAGATTGAATGAGTTTTTACCTGCAGCCCAGCCCTCTGGGAGCGCGACACTGCTTTTGCCTTGGCTTTGCCACTGTCTTTTCCTGCCTTGCCACCAGCCTGCATGGGGTGATTTCAGGACATTTTCGACAGGAAACGATACAGACAGAGAACACGAAATCAGAAAAATAGGAGAAGCAAAACTGATGCAGAAATGTGTGTGGGCTGTATTATTTGGACTATGTGCATGCATGATCCCGGCATAACAAAAACAGCACCTTATAATTTCAAAGTAGAACAAGGGAGCTCACAAAAGGAAATATCAGCACATGAAGTGGATAACTGGCAACAAGAAAGTTTAACAGATGAGAAAGTCAACACTAAACGCAATGTATTAGCACATCAATGGATTAAGTTACAGATACCCGGTTTAAATATGACCGCTTTCCCGCCAATCAAAAATAAAACATAAACAAAAAATCGGCAACGAAAACGGTTAGGGGAAATTGCAAGCATAAACTCCAGAAATAAACCGATTAAACTGAGAAAACGCACACAGACCCATTGTGTCAAAAACATGAGAAGCTGTCAGCGGGCAGCTGCCACTGACCCCGCGACAAACAAAACAGACGCGCCGCTTTAAGACGGTTTGAGTTTTCATTCACAAATTTCAACAGGGAAAAAAGTTTGCTTTAGAGACACCTGGGTGCACGGAAATCACACAGACATTTTAACTCAATTCTTTTTCTTTACGGACTTATTATGAAAGACTTACAGTCAACCACTAACAATTATCCAACCGTTAAGCTAATGAAATAGCTAAACTTAGCTTCCTAATGGTAGCTAATCCACCTTTCAGAGGCTACACCGAGTGTAAAACTACTTTAAATGTCAATCCAACTTTATGCTGTTGATAAAGCACCCAATTTCTGCAAAAGATCAATTATCCGAAAAAGGACGCCCACCGTCGCAAACGTAATATTACCTTTAAAAGCAACAAAACTCGGACTTCTCGCGCTAATGTTAATGCTAACGTGTTAGCTGACAGTTAGCTCTTTAGCAAGCTTTTTAACCACACACCTTCTGCTCGAATTTCCTCACTTCAAATTCAAAACAGCACTTTCTACAGTTGATCATTAATTACAGCACAAGTGCACCGATATACCAGGTAATGCATTTCGTCTTGGCCGAAGCGCACGTACCATTTTTCCGTCTCGTTATTTGATTGTGGAACTGGGTAGATAGCAAACACTTTCGGCTCCCGAAAGCAAAGAAACAATAAACCCTTTCGGAAATCTTTTGCATGAGACCCCTCGTGGGAGTGCGGACAGCCAATCAGAGTGTGTGTTGTTACTTCGAATCTGTGTTTCGACCAATCGCCAAAAGGCTTGCAGAGCGCTCACCCATCCCCCACCACACGATCGTCGTGCCTGCTTTTGCGCACGAAACCAACAAGTAGGCGGGACTGTTGTGTGTGTGAGCGTGTGTCGGTGTATGTGTGTGGAGTGTCCTTCCAGGGTCCTGTCTAGAAGGGAAACCCAGACTCGCGAAAGATCTCGCGAGAATGATTTTTTTTCCTACCCCAAACCAATATCTCTTTCTAACCTTAACCGAGTGTTATTTGTTCTGCTCACATCTTAAGCTAACGGTGGTCACATTATAAGACATTATTAGTCTGTACAACGTGCACAATAAAGTAACAACGTGTAGAAGTCTCGCGAGAGTTGCGCAAAATCAAGGTTTCCCTTCTAAACGTGACCTCCTTCCAGGGGCATCATCCCAAAAATGTACAAAATACATATTCAGGAAGCCATAGTTGGGATTAACTCCTGATTTTCGGCACAAGGGCGCGCATGACTTGCTCAAATACAAATATTTTTGCACTGACTGCATTCGGAAACTGATGAGGGCAACATTAAATTCACCCAAGGACAAATTATCCATTGTAGATATATGTTAAACTTGAGTTTAATACTGACATGGAGAGCTGTTATGGATTGTAAATACAGTATACTCGAATGTCATCCAGGAGGCGGTCACATTTCGATGATTGGCAGGATAAGTGGCGAATTAACACGCCAGCCCTCCATCTGATGTTGTAAATGACAGCTGGACTGGCCAATCAGAGCTCAGCAGCCAGCGTCCGGTTTCCTCTGCGAGCTCGGTAAGCAAGGGGGGGTGGGGGTCAAAGATACGCAGAGAAACGGGCTGCTGGTGGCGAAGATGGCGGATGGGGACAGTGGCAGTGAGCGCGGTGGCAGCAGCGGCGGCGGAGGGGGAGGAGGCGGTGGCGGGTTTCAGCACTACCAGCGGGACTCGGAGACCCAGGAGCTGGCCTCGAAGCGGCTGGACATTCAGAATAAACGCTTCTACCTTGACGTGAAGCAGAACGCCAAAGGCCGGTTCATCAAAATTGCCGAGGTCGGCGCTGGGGGCTCTAAAAGTCGGCTGACCCTCTCTATGTCAGTTGCGGCAGAGTTCCGCGACTACCTGGGGGATTTCATAGAGCACTACGCCCAGCTCGGGCCTAGCACCCCGGAGCAGATCGCTCAATCTTCCGGTGGGGATGACACCGGGCCTAGACGGGCCTTGAAGAGCGAGTTCCTTGTGCGTGAGAACCGAAAATACTACCTCGATCTGAAGGAGAACCAGCGGGGTCGCTTTCTCCGGATTCGGCAGACCGTCAACCGAGGCCCCGGCTTCGGCGTCGGAGTGGGAGGCATCCCCGGGGCTGGCCTGCAGGCTGGACAAACAATCGCACTCCCGGCCCAGGGCTTAATAGAGTTCCGCGACGCCTTGGCCAAGTTGATAGACGACTACGGGGGAGATGAGGAGGAGCTGGCAGGGGGCGGAGGGGCCGGGGGCTACAGCGAGCTCCCGGAGGGCACCTCGATCATGGTGGACTCCAAGCGGTTCTTCTTTGACGTGGGATCCAACAAGTACGGAGTTTTCTTGCGGGTGAGCGAAGTGAAGCCCAGTTACAGAAACTCTATAACAATCCCCTTCAAGGCGTGGAGCAAGTTCGGGGGAGCGTTCAGCCGCTACGCCGAGGAAATGAAAGAGATCCAGGAGCGACACCGGGATAAGATGTACGAGAGGAGAACCGGAGAGGAGTCAGAGGGCGACGACGTGGACGACGATTGATGGATGCAGAGGGTGGCTGCTTGTGATGAAGCTGACAACATGATGCAAAGCCTGGCGAGAAACAGAGAAACAGAGAGATGGAGGAACGACTATTCTGTGCATGACGAATCGAACTTTAAAACGCTAAACAACGGATTAAAATAAAAAAAAGTATATTTGACTGAGAAATTACTGTCTATATAAGAGAATCTTGTTCTAAAGTTTAGGTGGATGTTATAGCTAAATGAGTGCGGACTGCAGAAGTCAGCTCCTGTATGAGATTCCCCATTGATAAAAAAAAAATATAAAATATATCTATATATATATATATCAATATATATATTGATTGTCTATTTGATAACCTCACACATGTAGCCCAGCAAATTAAGTTTGACAGTGCTCAAGACACAGCAGTAGGCTACCAGTTCCACTTCCTGGTTGATATCCAATGGTAAGAGCTCACCTGGCGCTGACCTGTAGTCTAAGGAAGTGACATACCAGCGGGTGCAGAGTGGGAGTAAGACAGAGCGCCTGCATCACTCCACATGGCAGTGTGTGTTTTTTTTTTGTCTAAAATGACCTGTACCGGACGGCTTGCCCAGACAGACCCACAACAACAACACCCGGAGCCACATGACTCAGCTATAGGCGGCATCTTTGGCATCGCAGGACATCCTCTCGGCCCAGCGAGGTCCCGCAAGGTGATCTGTTACAAGCACACGACTCATTTGGATTCTATGGACAATCCAAATGAGTCCAAAATGACCTCCCATCCCCCTTCTTCCTTCCTTCCTTCCTTCCCTCCCTTTCTCCCTCCTGGGCCCCATCCCTCAGGTGCTAACCTCCTGCTCCAATAGCTGAAATGTGGCGAGGCCTGCTCACGCCTGGCCTCTCTTATGTCTCAGGGCTGACAAGTCCAATCCATATTTTGGGGGGATTTATCAGCATTACCTGTGCCTGTGCATCATCCTCAAGAGGTTCTGGTCAGCCAGTCGCTGCAGCTGAGACGTCTGTGGCAACTGATGACGTCTCATGTGATGCAGGCCCACGTCTGACCCCTGTGACCTTTTTATCAAAGCGGACACGGTGAGCTCAGGCCTCTAGCACTGGTCACAACTCTTCGAGTTCTAAGCTTAATATTGCCGGGCTTGAGCTATATGGTCGCAAGAGAATTGACCTTGTTGACTTATTTAGGGTGCGCCATTTGGATCCTTTAACCTTGAACTCAGACCATTAATGACTGAAGCAATATTCAGTCTGATTGTAAGAAAAATTAGGTGCTTTTGGAAAATAAAACCCGCAGTTGGGTGCTGTACCTAAAGAAAAAAAGAAGAAAAAATATATACTGGAAGAGATTTACTTACTAAAAAGATCAAGTATAGATAGAATTATTTTTCAAAAGAGATATATTGAAATATGTCTTAGAAATATGAGACATTTATTAGATAATGCTGCCTAAAGTGGCTTATTTAAAACACTAAACTTGGATGCAACTGTCCAGGGTGATATTTCATACCTGCTTTTTTTCCTAACATTTCTTTTATTCCTTAGAGGAAATTTAAGAAGAGTACAACAAATTGATAACACAGTATGTTATAGCAATTTCTAGAAACAACTTCATTGAAGTAGTTTGTCAGCAAACACTCAGCACTCCAGTTCACTTTACATAGCATCGAGTTGTCCCCTCGTTTCAGTCCAACCATTTAACCATGTTCTGTCATAAACTGGCTTTCCATCAGTTGCCATACGACGCAAACATAAACACCCGCAATCATCAACATTTTGTCTTTAGTGCTCCTTTTAAAAGATATGATCTTTTTTTTCCTTTTTCTTTTTTTTTTTTTTGCATGCCTGCTCTTACGCGGAGCTGCCTTGTGTTCTTTTATTTTGCATATTCTGATTGCTGTATGATGGTATTTATCCATTTTTGAGAGCGGTTTCAAGTTTTATTTCTTGCAATGGAGAAAAAAGTTTAAAGTTTACTTCTCAGCCTAATAATAAAAAAAAAAAAAGCCACAAAGTTCCCGTGCTTTGGGGAATGTCACTTTCATTGTCCCACTTCCTTTTGGTGTGTAAACCTCTCGTTGAATTTTACTTTTACCCACTTCAACACAACAAATGCAGAAATGCCATATGAAAAAAATAAACACCTGGGAGCAATAGTTTTTTTTCTTTTCTATTGATATAAATATACTATATATAATATTACACATGAGATTGAAATACATCCTTCTTCCTGTACTGTGTTACGTGAAATGGCAGCTGTTTCAGTCGTGTGTTCTGCTGTAATATTCTACCAAGTTCCTTTCAACGAGAAATAAAAAAGGTTTTTGCTCAGGACAGGTGTGGTCTTTTTATCCTCCCACTTCAGGGTGGAGATCATTTTATATTTACTGGATGAATGCAACAAATGTGTTATGATTTTTCTTGTTATTTTTTGGGGTCAGATTATTGTCATCATTAACTAACTAGCAGGTCATTTTCACATTTACTTGATGTATAATTTTGTATTTTAAATTGCTTGATTTGTCTGACCAACAGTCCAAAACCCAAACATATTCAGTGTACAATGATAGAACAGTAAGAAAACCAGCAAAATATTCACATTTTAAGAAAGTGGAACCAATGATTTTTTTTTGTCTTTTTTGCTTAAAAATGGCTGAAATTATGAACTGATACCAAATTTGTTGCAGAGTCCTTTTCAGCTGTCAGTTAAGAGTATATTACCCCATTTATGCTCGGTATTAAAATGTGATATGTGTCCAGATGTTATCCAGATTGTTGTACAGATTGCATTTACACCTACCTATCTCCAGATGTGACCTGACAGATCCTGCCACATTCCAACCATGTAGCATTTACACATGCATTTTTCTTTACCTGGGTAACGTATCCAAATACAGATCATATTTTAATACCAGGCATAAATGGGGTGTATTACACCAAACATTTTACCCAGAAGTGCGGGTCAGTCATACAAATTGCAACATAGAAAACTTTACAGACTGCGTGTCTTCAATATGGTCTGACCAAAAATGCCTTTGAATGATGAACCTCGCAAAAATTAGAACATCTCTGGCATCTGTATTACTCACAAAAGTCTCCTCTATAACATAAAAAATGCCTAAGAGAGTGGTTCAAAGGTGTTTCTTAACCATAACCTAGAATCACCTTTTCATTTCTTAAAATAATGATTCAAATCAACGTATAGACAACTTGAATATTAATCAACATAATCTGGCACTAATTCATATAACTGTTGTCATTGATTAACATCAATTTAAAATAAAACTATTCAAATATCACCTGCTTTCAAAATATTTGTGACAGCCAAATTGGCACCTGAAAGTTTTGGAGAATTTACTCCCCTGTACTATATCCAGCTCCATGTCTTCATGTCAAACACAGTTGTGGTCAAGACATGCATTTTTAATCATGGGCGGCAATGGGACATTGTGGCATCACTCAATACTTTAACCCACTTGACTTTCTTGAGACTTTGATATCTTATAAATGTAGTATTTTTGAGAGTGGAACAACTGGAAGAGGTTCTGTTGCAAATTGTGTGGGTTCATGTCGAATAATGCCTGTACTATATCTGTCTGATGTGAATTAATGTGCCTGAGTAGCTTTGTTTGGCAACTGGTGCCTCTTTGGTACATCATGGAGGAATTTACTGACCAGATGTGCTTTCCCACTTCTTCCATTTACATAATTCTTCACCTTTTTAAAATTTATTAAAATGCAGAGAGCAAAAACTAACTTTAAGATAAATTATATTTCTACAGTATTTAGTAAGGAATTGACTGAAATTTTATGATGCACCAACTTGATTCCCTGCAAGTGTCAGTACAGAATAAATACTGGGATCTTTTACGATGACAACAATGTAAAAATACTCAAAAGGCAAAAAAATATGCATAAAAATATCACCTGTGTGAAATGCGTTATTACAGTGTTATTACTGATGCATCTTAAATGCACTAATAGAACTTTACTGTTGTAGCTGCTCAAGTTGGAGCGAGTTTTAACTCTTTATATACAGTTGGTGAGTTTATTTTAGGTTCCTGACTTAAAGTTGAACCCCTCCAAAGATATCTGAGGTGTCGTGAGATGATTACTGGGAGGAGAAAGAAAAAACAAAGTTATGTTTTGGACCGTATTGCACATTTTGACCTGCTTTAGTCTCAAACAATTATTTAAATTAAACCAGCTGAGAAGTTTAGAGGGGAAATATCTCTTGGGTGAAACTTCTGACAGCTCATAGACATCAGATATTTGTACAGAGATACGAGCCAAAAAGGCTGTGAATCACTGGTTTAACCTTTCAAACTCAAGTTTTCCATTTAAATTTGCCCGTAAGCAACTGTAGAGTTAGATGATCTGTTGTCTTCACAGTGCGTGAGAGTAACACTCTGCATCTGCGTATTCCAACAATTCAGCGAGGTAATATGCAGCCAATGTCTCATAAAATATTAAAACCTAAGACACTATGTACTTCTAACTGAATAATTATATCCAATGTAAATACTGTACATATCTTGTACATCATTTTATATTCATTTCTTTGTTCTTTGTCTTGACATATTTGTTATCTCTGGAGACATTTACATCTTGACGAAAATTTAAAACGACCCTCTTGGCTTTAACAAAGCTTGGCTGAGTAATTTAACGGTTGCAAAGGTGGGTTCATCAGGTTTAAAGACAATATGTTCTATTTCATATTTATGTAAAATCTTAATCTGAAAAGTTGTAACTATAGTGGTAAGATAAAGGTAGTGAGGCAAACTACAATATTTCCCTTTAAAATGTAGTTCAGTATAGTATAAAGTTTCATAAAATGGAAATAATTAAGTAAAGCACTTCTCACTTAAGTACAGGACTTGAATAATTACTCCCCACCACCAGCAAGTAAACAGTGTCAAGATAATTTAATAAAAAAAATAAATAAATAAAAACATACAATACGCTCACAGTAGCTCCAAGCTCTCTATTGTTTTCATTATGGACAAAGTAAACATAATTTAAAGACAATTTTGAAGTAATATTTTTTCAAGGAACCTTAAGTACCATAACAGTAAGGAATAACAAAAGAGAGTTATTGTTTAGGATTTAAATAAAATGTATTCCAATAATCTTGGAAAAATATTCAATTTCCTCACCAGTTTAAGATTCATGTCATTTGAAACTGATTGTTTGTTTGTCTGGAGGTTACCTTCAGTCAACATTATACCACTGTGGAACAGCCAACAGGAATAAATGTGTCAGCATATTTCAGCAAACTTTGCATGAACAATCAAACCAAAGTATTATAACCCTCCTCAAAGCAAGATTATGAATCATATTTCAGTGTTTCATCATTTGTGTTACATTTAAATGCTCGTTTTCAGTTTCGTGGTGTGTGTTATTCCTGACACACAGTATGTTGCCACCATTTGCTGCGTTGCTGTGATCTCTGGTTCATTACTTTTAAGTTCAACTAAACTAAAATAAAATAGTTATCAGTGCATTTTACACCCCATCTTTTATCAGTCGAGCAGTACATAAACCTAAATACACAATCTCATGTGGGAATCCGTAATGGTACGGTGTTACTTCAAAGCAACATTTACATTTTAACAGTTTTTCCACGACTTAATTGTTAAATAAAGTACATCAAATGATTAAAAATTATACTTTACTCACCTATTGTAAGTCCATTTTTTCCAGATTGTAAAATGTCAGAAAAAGACTGTTTAAGACCATTTTTGTGGTGAGAAATGACGGAGCTTAATCAAGGTCCTGCCTCTTTTTTTAAAGTATTGCACCATAAATAAGGATGTATTGTGTGAGTGTAAATGTTACCTCGAGGCAACATTGTACCATAAAGGGCTAGTCATTTCCAGAGCTTTCAACCACAAGTTACCTTTTTATCGTCAAAATACTTCTTCCAAGGTCAAGAGTTCCACTGCTAAAGTAGATAGTATCTCTTTTCAGACCCGGACGTCATTCTTAATGTTTTTTTGTAAAGACGATTTCACAAGGGCAGTGTTGTCAGTGCTTTCCACACCACTGAGTTTGAAAGGATGACAGAGTGTATCTCAATGAGTGTGTATCAACAGTAGTGTGTCACTGAGCACAAAGAAGTTTACACAAGTCAGCATGTTAACGAAACATTTGTCTCATTCACATGACAGACAGACGAACAGCTGGTGAGACGCTTCCCTCTGGAGGAAGGTGCGTCAGTGAAATCATTCTCTGTGATCTTATTTTTGTTGGCCCTCTGTCTCCACTCGTCACCCTTCCAAGACAACATGCAAGACATATTTTGTGGCAACAAACACATCTTAGGTCATCTCAGGTGAATTGGTTCTAATATTATCTGCAACATTTGTTTTGGCCCTAATACAATTTCATGGCAAAGACAAAGTAAACTGAAGAAGTGGAGTCACTAAACACCCAGGAAGCAGGGCCAACTAGAGGCTGGTGTATCCTTCGAGGTTTGCTTGAAACCTAAAAATACTCAACTGTATACAGACCTACAGGTCATAGGTCAACAGGGCAACATGTGAAAGGCCTGACGGGGCGGGTTCTGGTGTTTTATTTTAGAGGGACTGGAAATGACACAGCTGTCTGCAGTCTGTCAACTCCCAGACAGAAAAGGGATGATTCACAGACAAAATGTTGAGTGTAGAGATGACATAGACAAATGATTTCAGTGACCCATGCCCAATCACGAAAGACAAGAAAAAGACAGATATTTAATGTGTTCAGCTGCATTTTACTTCTTTAAAGGGAACATCCTGCTGATACAATTTACTCTTTTCAGGACACTTTGGATATGAGCTGGAAATCAGAACATTACTGTTGTTTTACAGCTTATAACAACTGCCACCAGTAACACTGTCACTTATTACACACCAACCTAAAAAACCCCACTAGCGACAGGTAATACAATATGCACGACTGTCCTCTTTTGTCCCCGCCACACGTAAGCCAGGAGGCTTAACTGGACACTAGAGGCCTCAAGTGACCAACAACTGCTGCAGTTTGAAGTCTTGTTTCAGCTAGAGTTGGTGCATCTTTGCAAATTTCTGCTGGTTGCATGTGGCAGGTGTGGTGGCATTGCAGTAGGTGCTTCACCGTCTCTTGCCTGGCAGGGATCTGCACTCTGCACGCTGTTGTGTGCAGTGCACTCTTCTAGTTGAAGATGTGATCTTAAGCGCAACTGAATTAATATGATGTTTATTTGACAAAAAAAATTAATTTGATTTGAACAATTACAAAACTACCTGAACTTGTCTTTTTCAAATTCAGTCAAAATTTTAAGGCAGCTTTTTAAGTTGAAAACAAATATTTGTTTGTTTTTTACAGTGTGGCTCTGTACCATGAGTGAACACTTCAAACAGATAATGATTTTACCCTTTAACTGTAGTGTAAAGACAGCTGGCAAATAAAATGTATTGAGTATTTTAAAACAACAGGGTTAATAAAGACAGAGTAGCGAGTGCATGAGATTTTTAATCTGAAATATAATCCTTTGTCCCCCTAAAACATTTAATCCTCTTATATTCCACATCATCACTTAGGGATGCAAAATAATTTTGCATCAAACCTGATTAAATCATGGTTTAATGTAGCACCAAACATTTAAACTAGCTCAAAATTAAGAAAGATTAAATTCAAATCTACAAAACTTGAGTAAAACTTTAAACTCCAATTTAATGTGACATGTTTAAAAAAAACAGAAAAACAAAAGGACAGGTAAAAGTAGAAGTAGTGATTCACCTACTTTACTTAAAACTGAAAAAGTTCAGTTGCGTCTTGTTATGTCTTTGTCGTCTAGTTGCGTTATTTTCATCTTGTTCGTGTTGTTTACATTTTGTTGCGTCTTGTTATGTTGTTTTTGTTTTGTTACGTCTTGCTGTGTCATAGTATACATTTTTTATCTCATTGCATATTTTATGTTATTTTCATCTTGTTATGTTGTGTTTGTCCGGGTACATTGTTTTTGTCTTGTTAGGTACTTTTACACATTTTTTTCATGTCTTTTTCAAGCCACTTTTGTCTTGTGACATCTTTTGTGTTCTTTTTGTCTTTTTTCATGTAATTTTTGTCTTTTTACATGTTGCTATGTTGGTTTTGTCTTGTTACATCTTTTAGATAATTTGCATCTTGTTACATCTTTCACATATAAAAACAGCGCTAACTGTTGTTACAGCCATTCACACTCTCACCTCATTACTTTGTGACCTACAGTACACATGTTAATTTAATTTGCAGTCAACCATACCCAAAACATTCAGATTGCACAGTTTCTTTGATTTGTTGAGCCTCTCAATATTGAAATGGAGAACACACATTTTCTATTATATCATGGCTATTGACAGAATGATGGAAAAGGCCAGTGATTGCCTGACTTCTTTATTAAAACCACAATAGTTTGTTTTTCTTCTTGCGAGTTCTCTGACCTGTTTCAGATGTGTATAAGAGACAGGTGCAGCATAACATCTGATCACAGCCAAATATTGCCTGACTTCTTTATTAAAACCACAATAGTTTGTTTTTCTTCTTGCGAGTTCTCTGACCTGTTTCAGATGTGTATAAGAGACAGGTGCAGCATAACATCTGATCACAGCCAAATATTGCCTGACTTCTTTATTAAAACCACAATAGTTTGTTTTTCTTCTTGCGAGTTCTCTGACCTGTTTCAGATGTGTATAAGAGACAGGTGCAGCATAACATCTGATCACAGCCAAATATTGCCTGACTTCTTTATTAAAACCACAATAGTTTGTTTTTCTTCTTGCGAGTTCTCTGACCTGTTTCAGATGTGTATAAGAGACAGGTGCAGCATAACATCTGATCACAGCCAAATATTGCCTGACTTCTTTATTAAAACCACAATAGTTTGTTTTTCTTCTTGCGAGTTCTCTGACCTGTTTCAGATGTGTATAAGAGACAGGTGCAGCATAACATCTGATCACAGCCAAATATTGCCTGACTTCTTTATTAAAACCACAATAGTTTGTTTTTCTTCTTGCGAGTTCTCTGACCTGTTTCAGATGTGTATAAGAGACAGGTGCAGCATAACATCTGATCACAGCCAAATATTGCCTGACTTCTTTATTAAAACCACAATAGTTTGTTTTTCTTCTTGCGAGTTCTCTGACCTGTTTCAGATGTGTATAAGAGACAGGTGCAGCATAACATCTGATCACAGCCAAATATTGCCTGACTTCTTTATTAAAACCACAATAGTTTGTTTTTCTTCTTGCGAGTTCTCTGACCTGTTTCAGATGTGTATAAGAGACAGGTGCAGCATAACATCTGATCACAGCCAAATATTGCCTGACTTCTTTATTAAAACCACAATAGTTTGTTTTTCTTCTTGCGAGTTCTCTGACCTGTTTCAGATGTGTATAAGAGACAGGTGTATTCATTTAGTGTCAAAGCAATGAAAAGTGATCCACAGTTTAGTCCACAGTAAGTTCTGTCGTAGGAAGAGTTCTGTGTCCTGTACTGAGAAATGTGTGTCTTGAAGTGTTATGATGCCATCAGGTGACACTTTGTGGAGTTGCACCACAACACTGACTGACTGACTGACTCCAGTGAACCAATTCAAAGTTTTTCTTTGAGATGTTTCATCAAAATACATTTTAGATGAATGAAGGTGTAACATAAGAAAATTTTCTCAGAAAGATTTATATCAGTAAAAGGCTGCTGCACCAGTGTCCTGGTGGGATATAGTGGAGCGCAAAGATGGCAACAATAAATCATGAGACATTTGTTAATAGAAAAGTATTAATGAAAATAGTTTGAATAAGAAATATGGCCTATAAGGAAGCTTTATATATAAAACCACAAGACAGCCCCTGGACAAAAAATTGTGTTGGTCCCTATTGTGTGGAGGACCACAAATGTCACAGAAATAGTGATAAACCATTTACCCAACTAAAACTGGGGCATGAGGTGGTTACGGTTTTCTAACCAATCAGAGGGCTTGTTGCATCAACCAATATTTTCAACCAATCAGCAGTAACTAAACTCAGAACACAATTCTTCAAATACCCAGTTCCACACGAAACAAAACATAATGAATGTTTTATTTTTTTTTATTTTTTTTTTACCCTTCCAGTAAATTTTAAAAGATTAAGATTTTGGTTTTGAATAATGTTTTGAATAATGTTTATGTGGTCTGTAATGGTGACATTGAAACAGCATTGCATCTTTTTATTTCTTGCACTTCTACACAGTTGTTCTGGAAACAATCCAGAGCATGGTTAAGCAGGAAAAACACAACAATGCCTGTATTAGATAATAGTATTTATTTATTGATTGATTGATTGATTTTGGTGTATCATTAGCAGATAAAAATTGGATCTGATGATCAATGTTTTACTTCAGTCACAAGGCTAAACCTTAAAACCTCATCCATCTCCATAGACTACAATGAATTTCAACTTAATGTCAAGTTCCTTGATTAATTACTTCTAAACTTCAACTTCTAAAGACTAGTTGGAAATTAATTAATGTTTTAAAAAACAGTTGCTTAGTTAATCCTTATTATGATTTTTGTTATTTTACATTTTATGATGCTTAATTTATTTTATTTTGAGCATTTTCTTCTGTTATCTATATGTTTTATATCTCTTGTGCTGTCTGTCCACCTCATCCTGGATTCTGATAAGTCCTTGATAATTAATGTTTGTACATCCCTTGTTTGAATAATTTAAAAAATGGAAAAGGAGAGGACCGTTTTAAATGCCTGATTAAAATCTTAATTAAATTTGTCAATCCAGTTATTTGTCTTTTTTTAATTCCATTATTTATTTATTAATTCTTGTATGTATTTTTCAATATGTAATTTGTAAATTATTTTTTATAATTCCCCGTTCCACTGTCCATTAAAATAGCAAATAATGTTTTACTTTGTAATTCAGTCTATTTATTTAAAGATTAATAGATTAATTTGCTCATAATGATGACTATTTTTATTTTATTAGTTATTAATTAATGAAATGCTTTATTACTATTTTATGACATGTGGTCCTCCATACTACTGGGCACTGATGGTGCATATTACCTAATACATTTAAATTTTATGTATTTTACCTACATCATAAATATATTTGCAATCAAATCACCTCAAACAAATCATCCCACTAGGCAATTAAATCAGAGCCCCCATGTTTGATGCAGATTCAGAAATCAGAACTATTTAATATTATCACAAGTAAGTTTAAATGCTCTTTTTCTGACCCCTTTAAGAATTTAAACTTTAAACTATTTGACCACTAGGGGACAGTGCAGCAACACAGCCTTAAAAAAATCTTTGTTTTTTTTCAAGGCATTTTGATTTTCAAGCCTAAGCTCACATCTTGGTAAAAATTTGGGCCACATCTGCACCACCACATCTGCATCCAGTAAGAGTTGTGTTTTTGAGTACCTGATTGATATAAAGCCAAAAGTTACTTCAGCTGTGTTTGAATTTTGTTTATATTGGACTAATCACAGATTCATGTGGAATGACTTTTTTTTTTTAAATTCTTACTGCAAACCTCTAAGTTATTAGGTTATTTTCCCTTCATAAATCATATTAATTTAACTTAGTTTCGCTGCCTAGATTTCCCCTGTGCCTCACCAGGAGGAGGAGGCTGTGTCCAAGCATTCCTTATAACTAGCTGTGAGAAAATAGAACCGTCTCTCTCTATTTCTCTTTTTTTTTCCATTCCTTCTGTCACTTTTCATGTGAAAAGCCCAGTTCAACACTGTGAATGTCTTCTGTATTTGTACAGCCAACAAAATTATTTCTTTCTGTATCTGTATTCAAACAGAATAACCTTGGCACTGAATGTGAATTCTGAGGTGCAGGATCATATTTAGAGTTAAAGGAACAATATGTAGCAATTGCACATGCAAAAATGAGTACAGCATCCCAAATAGCAATCTATAGTTATTCCCCCCGCCTCCCACCTCCCCAGACTCGAGGAACCTCTGCAGGCTGGAGGATTAGCGCAACATTGTAAATTGACAACAACAAGCGACAATGAGTCCTCCATTGTAAGTTGGTCAGCTGGTTAAAAGTGTAAATTGTCTGCAAATGTTAAGTTAAGCCTGTTGTCATGAAAACAAAAGCCCCGCTGATCCAAAATAAATAAATAAACTTCCCCTCGAGTTCTCGAGTTCAGTCACTGCCTGCCAGACTCTATTAACATATTGTGCAATTTAACCACATCTAGTCCTTCCTCCTTAATGCTTTCTTATCACTTATAAACAAGCACATAGCAACTGGGCGACCAGTGGGCATTTATTTGACCATGAAACAGGCAAACTAAAACAGTTATTCCATCCTGGAATAAAAATTTTGAAAATTGTGGCTGCATCATTGATGTCAGAGAAGCGAGCACGTCAAGTTAACATGTTTCCTTGATCTCTGATGACATATCATGGTCATTTTTTCATTTATTACCATACATATATTACAGATGTTTGCTTTAATATTAAATATAGCATCGGATGGAGCCTTTGTAAATAGAAATTTGCCGTGTCCATTCAAGCAAGCAAAGTTGTGTGCAGTGGGAACACAACCTGCTTGTGTGGGGGTTTCTGGAAGTGTTTGAGTTTGAGTGTCGTCAAATGAGGTGATATTTATGCAGCAGAGCTGTGAGAAAACATGTTGTGCTCAGAAAAATGCTGAGTGTGTTATAACATTCAGTGTCACCGATGACATCCCACAACACTGTTTCACAATACAGCTCCATGCAGAAATGGCCTTTGCTGAGGAAAGTGTCTGAATTGGTTTCAAAACATTGAGAGAGTGACCCAGACAGGAAGGCTCACAGCCACCGTGACGGCAGAGCTGTGTGGAAGCTGACTGCTGAGCTAATGCATCATCATCACAGTTTCACAACATGAGTAGAACTAGAAAATTTCGCACGAAATTTCGAGTGTGCCTGATGCTCACTGCCAACAAGTATCCCCACACAATCATTAATAACAGGAAATGAATCATTGAGGCTGTGTGTGTCTGTGACTTTGTGTGTGTGTGTGCATGTATGTGAGTGTGAGTCTGTTTGTCTGTCCGTGTGTGTATGTGCACTATCACACACGTTTGTATGCATATTGGTCAGTGTGTGTGTCAGTAAAAGTCCCCTAACAGATAGAAAGAACAGCTTCTGTGTGTGTGTGTACATGAGAAGGTGTGTAAGTGAGAGAGAGAAGAGCAAAATGGGTGACATTAAAAATAGCAGTAGGCAGCCATGGATATTAGACTTAGAGCTAAACATTCAATTAAGCCAATCACAATCAGCTTTGTCAATTTCTGCCCAGCAACTGTAAGTGGACAAGTGTCCACTGTGATCGCAAGACCGGCATTTCATGAAAATATGCCTCTCGAGCTACTGCCTCTGAGTGGTAGACCTTAAGCCCCACAGCCAAACCAACAACCAAACGCATGCTGAGCAAGAAGAGAAGATGCTGAATG
>JAJHUR010079637.1:0-10151 GCA_027495735.1 Lutjanus campechanus | reverse complement strand
TGCTGCTTGCAGCGCCTCCCTGAGGTCAGAGGGAATAAAGCCTGAGAAGTGCCTCCTGGCATCTCCTCCCTCTGACAGTAAACAGGACAGATTCATTTGGGGTTTAGCCTGCTTATTCCTTATTGTGCTCACCATGCCAACTATTCAAAGCAGCTTCTCCCTGAGCCTGCACTTCTGACAGGTGGAACCTTAACACGCTTTTACTGAGAGTTCTCTCTGCTGCTGCTGTTTAGTTTTACGGAGGAGACTGAATGGTTTGTGCATTTATTTATAAATTTATTTATAGAAGCTGAAATATGTTTGGTATATGGAACTGCAGTAAGATATGTGAAGCTTACTACCACTTCAACACATTTAAGTAGGGGAGACCCGGGGCAACTGGAACATATTTTACATAGAAAACATATGTGCACTAATTAAAGACCCCCTCCAGTGAAAATCCTGTTTTTAACTGTGTTAAAATGTCCCTGTGATGTGGCTGGATATATGACATCATAAACCTAAGGAACCAGTCCTGTTAATTGAGGGGGTGGGACTATACATATCATTAGCGGCAACGCCCAGCCCACAGGAGGAGCCAGCTATAGCTAGTTATATAAGACATTTTAATAAGGTGTTTAAATGTATTTCAGAAAAAAAACAAACATATGGGACACAATTTATTACTTATTGCAGAGAATTTTATATTGTTTAAAACATGACTACTGTTGATATAATAGATAATTGCCTTGGTGGGGGCAATTGTTACATTCACTGGGTGCATTTATAACACTGAAAAAATCATTCATTTAGATGTCAGGCATCATATGCATTCAAAGGGAAGGTGGAACTATTGAAGTGGTAACTAGATTTCAATTATTTGAATTTAGTTAAAAGCAATTTACATTTAAATTTGGTGAAATATGTTCATTTCCAAACAGAAAAGTAAGTCAACGCAGACCAGCAAGGTGCTTACAGTGGGCCATGTGACTCTGGGGCAACTGTAACAGTGTTAAATTTAATTTAGAAATGTAATTAACTTTATTTTTTAAGTTAAATTAATTTCTATTGTTTTAAATTAATTAATTCAAATAATTTAATAATTTAATTTATTAACCCCTAATTTTAGAGAGGTACATGATAGTGTAAAGCTAAAGGTTCTACTAGCACATTTAGCTGCACAATCTGTGACGGCATGTCACAGAATGAGGGACACATGAATAATAACGTCACTGAATGTGACAAATATATAAATTGTATACACAATTTGATTTGATTTGAAAATCTTTAATGTCCCAGAAGAGCAATTTGGTTTGCAACAGGAGTAACAACATGCATCTGTCAATATACAAATATCTACATTTTTTCTTAATATATTTCTCTTATTTTACATCATGAATCATATTTATTTCATGAATTGTGTTTTTCCTTTTTCTTTAATATTATTATTAAACTGAATTAATATGTAATACTCTTTTTTTAATTGTATCATTAGCGCTTCGGCAATATTGTTCATAAAACATTCATGTCAATAAATCATACTGAATTGAACTGAACTTGAAAAGTGTTACAGTGTTGCCCCTGATCTTGCAGCTGTGATGAAATCTATGCTCAGTAGCAACACCTATATTGGTATAGTTTGTTCACGTTATCTTGTGCCAATAACCTAGAGATAAGATTAATGTAAGTTTAAATTTGCAGCCATTGACAGCAGCAGAAAAAACACTGTACATCCGAAAAGTAACTCAGAGGTGAAGTGATCCTGGTCCTGAGCAAGAGTCCAACTGAGCATGTGCCAAGTGTCATCACTCTAGCTTGTTTCTGATTGGAGGGATTGCGTGTGTTACAACTGCCCCCTGTTACAACTGACCCCGGTCTCCCCCAAAAGCAGGGCATGGTATGAAATCTTACTTGACATAAATAATCATTCTTTTAGTCTTACCCGCATTAATCTCCTGTGTGCTACTTTTGCACCAGTTTGGAGGCCAAATATGACCATGTCAGCAGTGCACGTAAAGACTAAACAAATATCCTGCTCTTTGCTCATAAATTCATACAGTAATAAAGCAGCAAAATCAGATCCTTGAGGAGCCCCTGGACTGACTGACAGGGTCCACTGACGTTGGCTCTCTGAGGTCAGAACAGTTAGAAAGTAAAGTTAGTCCACTGAATCACGACACCTTCAATCCCAAGATTTCTGTCAGGATGTGTGTCATCACAGAGGTAGAAGCTAAGCAGTTCAAATAAACACTAAGTACAGTGAGATGAATGAGCTTGTACTGTCCTACACGCCCTGCAGCCTCCATGACTCCCATCATTAACACACTCTTTTCCAGACTTTTTACTTCATGTTGCTGGAATCATAAGCAGAGCTACATGCGCTGTATTACATCTGAGCCACAGATACTAACTTGAAGAAATGCTGTGAGGCATGTAACAGAACTTTTTAGGAAAAAAAAGAACTCACCAGTTTGTTAGCAGCTCCTCTCTACACCCCCTTTTTGAAGTTAATGAACTGCAGCTCAGTACGCGTTGGCACTCTGTACCTTTAAATAACAACGTCAGGGAGGCGGGCCCTGCTGTTCAGTCACCCAATCACAAACGCCATACCGGAGATTCTAACCAATAAGAGGTAGGACACGGTAGTAAAATCCGCTATGGTAAATTCTTATTGGCTGTTATTCGCCACGTTGTCACGCAGAAGCGAGCAATTTGAGGTACGGTCACGTTACACCTCCGCCCCGTGAATGAATATTCGCTCCGCCTACCCGGTCCTCTTCAACCGGTGGATAGTCGTGGTTGACCGAGCTGGTACAAGTACTGAAATCATGTTGATGATTGCGTGAGACACCGTCGTGCGAGACCCCGTTGATGGCGCGCCACGTACGAACCGGTACGTCGACGTGTGGGCTGAACGTGTTGTTCGTTGCAGTATTCCTCGAAACGCCAGAGGGCGTGCAAACACAATATGGGGTACTTTGGTCCTCTTAATGATGAGCAGACCGGCGCTGAGTTCATCTGCATCCTCCTGTGCGCATAATCCTCCACCCTCCACCACCTGAACCATTTAGTTTCTCACACTTCAGAACAGAGTTTCCAGGTGATCTCTTTATTGCAAATTGTATTTAAGTCTGAGTGCTTTCTGTAATTATTTACTTTAACGATTAGACACGCTGCCACACATTTCCCTGCGCGCAGCTTCTGTGCCAAGTGCGCAATTGCGCACCGTTTCTCTCCTGGGGAAGAAACCCTTCTAACTGCGATCCATCCACTGAGGTAATTTTTTTTGAACCGACCCGCCTGATCCGCAGATGAGCTGAAACGAAAATAAGAATTTGAGAGAGAATAAAACTCTCTGAATGTCATCTCAAAAGTACATCACAGACACGTAGCTTTGCGGGTGCGGCTTTAGATCCGTGCAGGACTCTGAACCCCATCAGAGGCACCACCAAAACCCTTGCTCACCACCACTCAAGCCACTTACAACTTTGATCAACATTTTTCACCATTTTCTGACATTTCATGGACCAAACAATTAATTGGTTGAGAAAATAATCAACTGATTAGTCAATGATGAAAATATTTGTTAGTTGCAGCCCTAAAAACACTATATCAGGCTGAACAATGTCCCCATATTTTATAGTGAGGTGATCAAAAAGTAACAGGAAGCGATCAAGCTACATTATCTTAATATTGTACTTACATTACTGACTAAATTTTTTAACTGTACCGGAATACATTTTTAAAGCCTCCCAACCCTGATGATAATGCAAAAAGGATTTTTCAGGTAAGTTGCCTTAAATATAACGAGAGTTACCAATCTAACAACAGTTCTGTGAATTGTGGGTGACCACCAGAGACGATGTGTAACAGCTGGATTTCCATCATCTGCGGCAGTTGGGAAGAAAGACACACAACTCTCCACACCAGACAGATGGTTTGAGTTGTATTTTTATTTCTATGTTTTTACAGAGGGGCATGGCTCAGTGTGGAGTCAACACAGTTCAGCATCACAGTTGTACTTTCATTGCATGGAATACAAAAAAAACATGGCAGATTTTTTAGATATTTCTTTTGGTTTACAGGACATAGTCACTGTATGTTCTGTACGAAAAGGCAAGGAACTGGGTCATATTGAGATATTGCGAGATTGATCATTTAAACCTGAACTGTGATATTTCCTTAACCCTAACCAAGTGTCCTCTGTCCCAAAACCTACCCAGATTATAAGCACAGTATTGTCACATTATAAACCATAATTAGTTTGTGCAACATGCACAATGAAGACACAATGGGTACAAGTCTTGTAAGAGATTTGTAAATCAAGGGTTCCCCTCCAGACATGACCAAAGAATTACTATATGAACACTACAGCCTGAGACTCTAGATTGTGACCGTAGACCTAAAAATTCAACACAATTATTGTAATTATCATCAATTATCATACTTTCAAATCCAAGAAGAATAAATGTATGTACATAGTATGGTATAACAGTACCAAATTTTAATGTTTTACTCAAGCACTCCTCACTTTCCCACAGCACAAACATGTGGTTTTTCCCTCACAAACAAAACCTTGTTTAAAATAATAGCTGTATGACCTGAAGCAGGGACGTATCTTGCTATATGCGGGCACAGGGCCCCCAAAGTCACCAGGGGGTCCCAAACAGTGTAATACAGTGATGATCTGAGTTCAGTAGCAGATCTGCCATTCAGGATCCCCCATTTGCTATTCAAAGTAAAGCTGCCACTGTCCAGAGATCAGTGTGGAAAACTTCAACCATCACGTCACTCACATGGGCACACTTTGCAAGAATACTATCAGCTAGCTGGGATATTTTTAAATATAATATAGTATGTTTAATTACAGTTTTTTCCCCTGACATTTAAAATAAACATTTTAAGGACAATGTAGCATCTGTCTCATTTTGGCAGATGTTATAATGCAGATTGTGTAATTCCTGTCAGTTTTCAGGATCTTCTTGGTGAAGGGAAGCCCCAGTGTTTCCCTGTCACTGTCGTTTTTAGTAGTTTCAAATTGCTGGTGTCAACTTGAGATCTAAGTTGCACCAGATGCATGTATTTAAATGTTAAATGTATGCATCTGGACCACTGGCTGGAATCCCGCCACTATGGTTTCACAAAACAGGGGCCCCCCAAACAACATTTTGCACAGGGCCCCCCAAAATGCTAGAAACAGCCCTGACCTGTAGCATCATTTATGGAACAATATCGGAGGCTGACCCGGTTCATGGACAGTTTACTCCCTGGATGTGTCCGTGTCTCTCTGCGGGCTGAAGGAGTACTCTGCTTTGTGATGCATGGCCAGCTTGTTGTTGACAAAGTAAAAACTGTCCGAGCGTGTCTCAAACGGGGAGGCAATCATTTCATCGACTGAGCAGAACAAAAGAGAAACGTGTTCAGGTTAGTTAGTTAGGTTAGTTAGACGTGAGATACAAGATGTAAAAAGACATAAGAAGACAAATAAGACATAATAAGAAAAAATTTAACTAACCAAAAATGGCGTAACAAGACAAAAAATGACATAAAAGATGTAACAATACAAAAATGATATAAAAGATGTAACAAGACAAAAAACACATAAAAGACAAAAAGATGTAACATGGCAAAAAAGACACAATGAGACAAATGAGATGTAACAAGAGGAAAAGACGTAAAAGATGTAACAAGACAAAAAGATGTAATATGGCAAAACAGACATAACAAGACGCAACTAACTAAAAACGATGTAACAAGATAAAAATGACATACAAGATGTCACAAGACAAAAAAAGACATAACGAAGAAAAGACGTAACTAACCAAAATGGTGTAACAAGACAAATAAGATGTTTAAAAAAAAACACAACTAGACAAAAATTACATGAAAGATGTAACAACACAAAAGAGATGCGACAGGGCAAAAACAACATGGAAGACGTAACAAGACAAAAAAGGTTTGACAATATTTAAAAATCGTAAGAAAGGAAAGCGGAGAAAAGCTTTGTACAGAAACAGTCAGTAGAAATGTCTTTCAGAGGATGACTTTTATACTTTGAGTACATTTCAGAGCCGGTGCTTTTCACTTTTACTGCAGTAAAGAAGTTGAATCAGTTCATCAACTTTTACCAGAGCTTTTTTTTTTGTTTCAGTCAAGTATCTATACTTCTACTCAAGTAAAGAATGTGTGTACTTTTGCCACCTCTGGTTATTGGAGTGACCCCCCCCCCCCCATATGCACTGCAGAGGTCCTATTATAGACAGAGCCTTGCTTGACATATAAACATCATTTTCATTTTTATCTGCGTTGTTGTGATAATGTTGCGTGTCCCTTTGTGTGTGTGTCTGCTTGTGTAGCAGTCGTACCTGTTTCTTGGTCCAGGTCAGGTAAGCAGTAGATGTGCTCACAGGTGTTTCTGCTGTACGGGATGCAGAAGCCGATCTCAAAGTCAAAGGTTTTGAGCAGGAGGTCTCTGAAATAATGCCTCTCGATCAGACGGAAGCGGTTCAGTGCCTTGCTGCCCACTGTGAACTCCAACCTGAGAGACAGGTGGCCAATCAGCTTCAGGAAAACACAGCTTGAAAGGAAAACACTTGTATCGATTCATACATGGTCTGACAGTCATAACATTTGACAGACCAAGACACATGGGCAGCAAGTCCAGTGATGTGCATGTTCATGGCCAGAAGTGGGAAGTAACTAAGTACAAATACTTTGTTACTGTACTTAAGTAGAGTTTCCAGGTATCTTTACTTGAGTATTTATTTTTCTGACAACTTTTTACTTTTACTTACTAAATTCTTACACAAATATCTGTACTTTCTACTCCTTACATTTTCAAAAAAGGCTCATTAATAATTAATGATTATTTTAATTCAGGCTAATGGGAAAAGACAGTTTCTTGTTGTATCTATCAGTGCATATAATGTGTGACAGGCGTAAGGAGACAAAAAGGGTGTAAAAGACAACTAGATTTTTTTTTTAAAAAACACACGTAAAAAGGCCAAAAGATATAATAAGACAAAAAAAATGTAACAAGACTAAAAAGACATAACAAGAGCTTTTACTGCAGTAAAGAAGTTGAATCTGTACTTCTACTCAAGTAAATAACTCTTGCCACCTCTCTTCACGGCCAAAAAGCCAAAAACAGATATCAGTGTTGGCGTTTGGAGCATAAAAGACATCTAAAAATGATAAAATAAGTATAATGAAATAAGTTACATAAATACATGTATGTATTGACCTCAGTGAGCTGATATTTGAATGCATGTGACAAACATCCTGCAACAAATAATAAATGGCTATTATCTGCTTAAATTAAAGGCAGTTGGACTTGTGATCCTTATATTTTACCATAAGACACATTTGCTCGTGGATACACACAGCAGCACAGCAGTTCATCCAACAGAATCAAACAGCTCTGACTTACGTAGCTCCGATCTCTCTGAGGGCCAAGAACGAAGGAGAGAAGTGATACTGGATGAATCTGTTTGAATCAAGGTCAATGACGTCTTGGATTTCTAGAGAAAAATAAAGAGAGAAAATTTTAAGAAAAACTACGGAAAAGAGGCATTTAGAAGGCAAGTCAGCAGTTGTGTCCAGGCACCAGCTCAAGTGGATAAAATAGTAGAGCAGGAGACACTGGAGCTGCTGAGAGATCTCCTCTGAGGGGAAGCAGACAGGAATGATGGGAGCAGGTCCTGCTGCCGGTCTCCACCGGTCCTGAGGAAGAAACAGATAGTGCATGCAACCATACACACACACGCACCACCAGTGTTGATCCACTACTTTAAAGTCAAAACTGTCAAAAACTAAGACAAGCATTGTTTCTGATGCCAACCATGACCTGAACCATGAATACAGGTTGTTACTATCCAGCTGAAGATACAGGGTACTGCTCCAACTTCCACCTCTAAATTACTCTCCATGTGGTGAGATCCCTTGGTCACACAGTGGCAGAGTACTGAAAATCTGTACTCAAGTACTGTTTGCACTGATAAAATATTACATATTAAATTACAAGTAAAAGTACTGGTGTTAGAAATATAGTTAAGTAAAAATACAAAGTATTCAGAGTATTAGTTACTTTTAACTGTCACAGTCACATCTCAAAACTAGGGTTGCAAATTTTGGCTTTTCCTGAACCAAGAGTTGATTACAACTACCCAATCTAACAGTTGATTCATTGTCAATTTTTTTATTTTATTTATTTATTTATTTATTTATTTTTGGGTAATTTTTTTTTCATTGTAAGTCTAAGTTTAATTTTCCTTATTCAACAAATGGCTCTGCCAGACAAACAATGTCAAATGGGGTGCAATAGGTCGATTGATTATATCTATAAAAACATTTAAATTCTGAACAGCGATTAACTGATGAATGATTAATCATTAACATCCTGCTGCAGCATTTTGTTTTGTTTTTTGTTTTTATGTCATTCTTTTCATTGGCCCAACCAGATCACCTTTTGGCTATTAAAATGAAACTGAAAGGTTTGGATATTTAGTTATTAAATTTAATAAAAAATGAGGATTATTTGTAGGTTTACAATTTTAAAATAAAGAATGAGATACGACCATGCACAGGGCTCACACAGCTGCCATTCATTCTCATGGTCTCTTGTGAAAAAATGTTTCATTGGGTGGAAATTTCAACATTTTTTGTCTTAAAAATCAATCAATCAATCATTAAATTGCAACTGACAAGGAAGGAACAGCTGAACAAACTAATAAACCTAATAAACAAACATAAAACACCTAGAGTTGCAATGGCCAATCTATTATTCATCGACCATTAGATTAATCTGCATCTATTGATGATCAATTAATTATTTTAAGTCTTTTTTTTTTCATTTGTTGTAGACAAAACAAGACATTTGAGGACATCATCTCGAGCTTTGACCAACATTTTTCACCATTTTCTGACATTTTATGGACAAGACAACTAATTGATTAATTAAGAACATGGTCGATAATGGGAAAGACTCAACAAATATTTCTCAACTGACAAGATTAATCGATTAATCATACTGAGTTATTTTTTAATTTTAAAGAAGTCCAAATTATCTGATTTCAGCTTCTTAAATGTGACTATTTTCTTGTTTCTTTCCTCCTGTCTGACATATTGCAGACATATTTTTGAGTTGTTACATTACTTTAATATTGTGATACTTGGATTACATTACTGACTACATTTTTAAACACGTAATTAGTGACTGTATCAGAATAAAGTAACCCTCCCAACCTTGGAGACACCACACAAATTTACCACCTAAATGACTTTGAGTCTTTTTGAGTCTCTTGGAGGCTTTTTTCCTGTTCTCCTGATAACATTCAGCATCTTAACAAATGTTAGCACAAAGAGATGAAAAAGTACCTGTTGGACCATGTTTCTTGATGTCGAGGATGACCGCTCCACTGTCCAGGTCTCTGATCTTGAAGCGAGAGAAGTTTATGTTGTAGATGTTGTCCTCTGGTGAACACAGGTACTCTGCCGCACATCCAACACAAAACAGATGATAACTGACCTCTTCAGTAGTGGTTTATGCAGTACATGGCATTGGATTGGAGAAAAAAAAACTGGAGTGGGATTGATGAGAGTGTGTACATACAGTACATACTGGCTTGTTTCAGTATTGAGTAGCCTAATGGAAGATCTGATATACAAGATCCAAGTCAGGTGTGGTGGTTGTCTTTAGGTTAGCAAACAAACAGGAGCAGGATACAAAAACTGAACCAGATGTGCAACCTTAGCTTGTACAAGGCAATTTTCTTTTACGAGTTTTCATAACCAGGAGTGGGTTGCACCAACTACGTAGTACCTAGTCCTCACTGCTAAGTTGGTCTTAGTCATGACTAGTCTTGAGAATGGACTCTACATGGGTTGCACCAACCAGACTTAGCCTAGTTTTAACTACACCTGGTCTTAGCAGTGTGTGTTCATGTGAATACCCACAAGACTATGGCCATTGCCTTGCAGCGTGAGTTGTTTGAATACATTGTTAACAATATAGTACTGCTTTGCTGATTTGCACCTAATCATTTCTAATTTTCTGCAATATTACGAATGATCCCACATCACATTGAAGTAAGGAAACTGCTAGAACTATACAGCCAGCACAAGGAAACGCTGACTGCCGAGGTGTCCAAGGTAATAACAATGAAAAAGAGACA
>JAJHUR010079636.1:0-12485 GCA_027495735.1 Lutjanus campechanus | reverse complement strand
AGACGAGATGTGTGCTATTGAATTTTAAGTGCTACTTCAGCACCATGGACAGCGCCATAGATTTATCAATACACAGCTCAGTTAGGCTACTGATATGTCAGAGCCATGGTCGGGGCCATAGATTATAACTTTCGCAAACCAATCAATGAATCAGGCAGACTGACTGTCAGATTCAGATAACTTCCCCCGCAGTCTCTTTGGCAGGTTAACATGGGGAATGCATTTTGGTTCAAATCGCCCACTGGATATCACTGACACTGTACTTTGTGTCCTCTTTTAGATAGACCTTCATTTCATGAAGAAGATCCCAGCAGGGGCCGAGGCATGTAACGTCTTGGTGGGAGAGCTGGAATTTCTGAACAAGCCTGTGGTGGCGTTTGTCCGTCTTTCACCGGCGGTCCTGCTCAACGGGCTGGCAGAAGTCCCCATCGCCACGAGGTTAACTGCTAGCTGATACTGTACATATAAATCCACTATAAATATCTCTTATTTACCCAGCTGATCCCTGTCTCACATTTTGTGAACATGCATCTAAGTTAGTTTTGATTCAGATTTGATTTGACAGCACATTAAAAAAAAATCTGTTTTTCCCTTTAGGTTTCTGTTTATTCTTTTAGGGCCCTTAGGTAGAGGGCCTCAGTATCATGAGATTGGAAGGTCCATTGCAACACTTATGACAGATGAGGTAAGAATTTACTGAAGAACACGTTACCATTTTAGTACCCTCTAGGGTTTATTTATTAATATTTTGAAGAGGGTGAATTGTTTTGAATGTTAACCAGATGTCATACTCGGATTTACTGCAGGCACTTTGCATAAATTCACAGTCCAGCAGAACTCAACAAATTCCTGAAGTGATGGAACATTTCTCAGCATGAAACACAGCTGAGAGCTTTTATGACATGCTTTTGGCGATTAGTCAGCCCTCATGTCCTCCTTTTTGTCTGGGATTTGGGCTGCCATCTATCATCACTGAGGCAAAGATGGGCTTTGACAAAGTCCAACTTTGTTCTACACTTTCTGGAATGAGTAGATTTGATGAAACTGCATTTTGTATAGGAGAGAACTGCGAGTGGGTGGTTAACACTGCTGTTTCATAGTGAGGAGGTCCTAAGTTTGAATACCCTTGGCTCTGCCTGTGTTTGTATAGTATGTTCTGCACATGTTTACATGGGGTTAAAGAAATAAGTGTGAATGTGCCTGTCTGTTCTGTCACAGTTAAATCTGGCAGAGATTCCTGCATTCAAATATCCATGAGTCTTAGGGATGTCCGATGCGATGGGAGTGGTGAGGCTAGCAGCCGCAGCGTGTGCACTGAACTGCACTTATTCAAGGTTTGGGTCAAACTTCCATATTTTTCTGTTCCCAGGTTTTCCATGATGTTGCCTATAAAGCTAAAGACCGTAATGATCTGATTGCTGGGATTGATGAATTCCTCGATCAAGTGACAGTCCTGCCTCCAGGAGAGTGGGACCCATCCATACGGATAGAGCCACCAAAAAATGTACCCTCGCAGGTTAGTGGGAGTGGCTGGTTGCCTCCTTTCTTCCCTTTTTAGATTTCTGTGACATGTGGAAAATAACCTGACTGCTGTGGATTGTTTGTTAAACAGGAGAAGAGGAAGAAAAGCAACATTTTACCAAATGGATTAGTAGAGGGTGAGGATCCAGAGGAGAATGGTGGACACGGGGGTCCAGAACTGCAGCGTACTGGAAGGTGGGGAATCACAAAGGGAGAGCATGTGCAGTGTTTATGTTTAAAGTGAAATCTGATCACCAGTAGAGGACCATAAAATATTTACACAGAGGTGAAGATGTATTATTTTGAATAGTGCCTCTGTGGATATGCAGTACAATGCTGTCGCAGTACAGCATGTAGCCTACTGGCTTCACTCACTTCTTTGTTGCAGATGATTTATTTATAACTGCTACTCAGCCTCCAGAGCTTCACAGTACACTACATTTATTTTGTAATGTATTGCAATATATTAAGAAGAACTTAGACAGAACCTGTAGTGCAATAAAATATATGATATACAGTGTTGTTCCTGAAAATCTTCAAATATTTACTAATAAAATGCTGATATAGGACACAAAATAATGAGATGAGATGTGGAAGACATTTATGCGAGTCAATGACCAAATGAACATCTCTTTTCTTGTTGTGTTTTCTAAAATGTACACAGACTTTTCTAAAATCAGACCAGTCTAGTGAAAAATATCACTTTTCTACAAAATGTACACTGTAATGCTGATTGGCTGTTTGTGGGTAAACTTGGTCTGCAGTTGTAGTTATAAAGTGGTTTCCATAGAAACATCCTGCCTCGAGATTTCTATTTGCAGCTAGACTTTTCTATCATGGAGCCCCATCACTCAAAGACAGGGTTGCACCAACAAGGATTCATTTTTAAACCTTTGTAAACTTTAAATTATGTTGTATCAAACTTTAAATTATCTTAAAATTTAAAAAGATTAAATTTAAACCTTTCTTTAAACCTCAGTTTAGTTAATATTCTAAATTTAATACTGTTGCATCAAAACTTCAAAATCCAATTTAAAATGTCATTAAGGGTTAACTTTAACTTACACTTGAGGACATTCACTTTTAAAATGGCAAAATAATTAAGTTCCTCAAAGAGAGTTCAAGGACAGACTCATTGGAGTTGAATTTTAAGATGTGTGATTTCTTTCTGTCACTCCAGTTGATCTGCCTGCCAAGCCATCATGTTTAGGCAAACTTCAGCTAGATTGCAAACAATGTAACAATTTGTTAACTTTTTAGCGGCTGTAGCTAGCAAACAATGTAATCTTGTCTTAAATTTTTAGCCACTATATATAGCAAACAATATCACATTTTGTTACCGTTTTAGCTAGGGTAGTCAGCAAAAAATTTAGCGTTTTGTTAACTTTTTAGTGACTGTTGCTAGCAAAAAATGTTTTGGGGACTTTTTAGCTACTCGAGCTAGCAAACAATGTAACATTTGATTAACTTTTTAGCAAGTGTAGCTCGCAAACAATTTGAGAATACGGAGCAGCTGAAAGTTAACAGTCCTCCTCTCCCTTTTATATTCACCAGGACAGAGATTAGTTTTTAAATTGTGCAACAGAGGTCTGTTTATTTCTTAAATGTGGTTTTACTATTTTAAATCTAGTTTTACTAAACTCTGATTCTGACCAATCTGAGATTAAATTCCTCTTTGTTGGTGCAACCCAGTCTAAGAGTTGAACATTGCAAAGAAGGCAATGAAGGGAAAGCAAGCTAGGGAAAAGGAAAAAAATTCACACCTAAATAGATGACATGTGTGACAAATTTCCTTTGACATTTCCAGGTGGTTTGGTGGTCTCTTTCTCGACATCAAGCGCAAAGCTCCCCACTACCTGTCCGACTACACTGACGCTTTTAGTTTACAGTGTGTGGCCTCTTTCCTCTTCCTCTACTGTGCCTGCATGTCCCCTGTCATCACCTTTGGAGGACTACTGGGCGAGGCAACAGAAGGACGCATAGTAAGTCCCATGTCCTTTTCCTCTAAACGTTGACGGTGTTCTGCCAAGACTCGATGTGCACTGCTGCACACCCTACCAGCCTTTCAGTACATTAAACTGGACACCAGTTGTAATTCAATATGATATAATTTTTTAAATATCCACCAGTAATCTCTCTGTCCTTTCCCATTTCCCAGAGTGCAATTGAGTCGCTGTTCGGAGCCTCGCTGACTGGAATAGCCTACTCTCTGTTTGCCGGGCAGCCCCTCACCATTCTGGGCAGCACGGGGCCGGTGCTCGTGTTTGAAAAGATATTGTTCAAATTCTGCAAGTAGGTTTTATTTTTATGTGACTGTACACTTTAATCATCTCACTAATGACCACTGACATTAATCTACACATTACATAATTTTGAGATTACATTGTCTGACATTTATCAGCTTGCTGTGGGATAAGTTCTGCAGAAACGGATGAACCATCTCTCAAACATCTGGCCTCCTATAGACCATTAAACGCTCTGAATGTATGGACAAAAGAGCATTTCATTGCACTCTGATAATGACTTCCTCCAATCCACCACATTACAAGCAGTAAATAATCAATATATGATGTCGTTTGATCTCAGATACTGTAAGTCACGTTGCAGTGGTGGACTCAGGCTGTCTGAGGATCATGTAACATGTAACATGTAGGGCAGATGATAGTGCGCTGGATTGCATTTTATCCACTAGAAGGGCACCTTAGAAGAACACTTTATCAAGTTTTGTCTACTAGAAGAGAACTCTATAGGGCACTTCATCAAGTTTTGTCCACTAGAAGGGCACTCTAGGGGGCACTTTCTTATGTTTACTCCAATGGAAGGGCACCTTAGAATTCACTTCATCATGTTTTTCCTGCTAAAAGGGAACTCGACTGGGAATTTTTTCACAGTCTGTCCACTGAAAGGACACTCTAGAGGGCATGTTATCACGTTTTGTCCACTAGAAGGGCACTCTATAGGGCACTTAATTACATTTTTCTCCCATTATGATATATTCCCCTTTCATCCCCGCACAGGGAATACGGCTTGTCCTATCTGTCCCTGAGAACCTGCATCGGCCTGTGGACAGCTTTCCTCTGCATCATGCTCGTGGCCACAGACGCCAGTTCCCTCGTATGTTACATCACACGATTTACAGAGGAAGCCTTCGCCTCGCTCATCTGCATCATCTTCATCTACGAGGCCTTGGAGAAACTCATCCACCTGGGAGACCACTACCCCTTCAACAAGAACAACAACCTGGAGAAACTCACCATGTACTCGTACGTGGACACACAAGATATCATCCATTCTTGAGAAGTGGGACAAATCATGCCCTAAATATACAAACAAACAAACAAACAAATAAATGATCAATACCAACACTCTAATTCCTTTATTTTGTTAAAATGTGTTTTTTAAGGATTCATATGTATGAAATATGTGTATTTTTTGATGAAAACCTTTTAGACCCTTTAGAATTGTGCCCCAGATTTCTGTCAATTCTATCAGATTTTTCCAAAAACATGATTTAATCAGGCATAAAAAGGTTTAACTATACCCTAAGGACCCCTGTCTCATTCCCTGGTTTAAAAAGCTTTGTACTTTTTGACAAATTCTTTAAATATTATTGCTATCAGATGTGTCCCAACCATAATATGTCAACTCTGTAGCCCTTTTACATCAAAGCGAAATAAGAATTATGGTTTAAAAATGCGTATTTTGATTAGCATTAAGAGAACTCTTAGCAACTTTAAAAAATAAAATGGTTACTCACTATGACTATGTTGTGAAATTAAAAAAAAGTAACATTTTGTCAACACCGTAATACATCTGACATCTACATTTAATTAAAAAAAATTGAATCAGTAGTTGGTTAGTTACAAGGTTAGTTAGTTAGTTGGTTGGTTGGTTACAAGGTTTAATAGCCAAAAGTTTGATTGTTTAAAATATATTTTCATGGCATAATTGAAGAGCAAAAATCAAAACCCCTTTTGTGCCAACTGTCAAGAATGAGTAATAAATATATATTGTACTCACACAATAACGTGCTGTTTAAAGTAGTGGGGGGGGGGGGGAAGATAATTACTAAGTATATTTCTTGGAGGTACTGTAAATCCCTGACAGATGAGGGATTATTTAGTCACCCAGATGCTCATGTGCTTCCACAGATGTTCATGCGTTGAGCCTTCTGACCCCACCAATGCCACCCTGAAGTATTGGGAGCTCAACAATGTCACTGCCTCAGAAATCTACTGGGAAGCACTGGAGGTCAAGGTGTGTACTAACCTCCCTGACTGGTTTTTAAAAAACTGCAGAATCACGTGGTAAAAGTAAAAAATGATCTGTTGGTCAGTCATGGTGGTTTTATACATGTACACAATCTGTAGGAATTATTTGCTTCCACAAAAACAGACCGGAACAGATACATTTAGGTTTTCCACCTTAAAGTGGCAAGCTCTCCCAGATGGAGGAAGCTGAACAGAGGAGATTAAGGGCATGTGGCCTGGATTATATTGGATTACTCATTGCAAATCACTATAAAAGCAAAAATTTTGTACTCAGTTAAGTTTTTTTTGTGGACATCATTAACCCTGGAGTCTGCTGATGCTGATGCTAATCATTATGATAAATAACTGCCCCTCAACCTGTCGTTGCAGGCTTGTATCGACAAACGCGGGGAGTTTGTGGGCAGCGCCTGCGGCCCTCATGGACCCTACGTTCCTGATGTCCTCTTCTGGTGTGTCGTTCTCTTCTTTTCCACTGTCCTCATGTCTGCCTTCCTCAAGGACTTCAAGTTCAGCAATTACTTTCCCACAAAGGTACGACCCTTCGTTCATTATCACTGCATTAGAGTGATCCAAGCATGAAGACAAAGCTACTGCAGCTGCTGAACGTGGCTTTGGTTATGTAGCGTAGTGCACTGGTACACTCTAGTGGTCAAATATTGGTACTGTGTAATAAGAGTAGGGAAATTATCTGGAAAATGATTAATTCTGTTTCCTGTGACCCTTTTGTTTGTGATTTTTCCTCCATCTGTTTCAGACGGGGGCTGTAACATGTGGAAAGTGTAATATAGGTGACTTGTATTTAGACAGAACATTTGCCTCTTTTTAGCAGCTGCCCCAGAATTATTTAAGTTCCTTCAGAAATTACAAGTACAGTTGAAAAATAATAAAAATAAAAAAAAAAGTTGATACAACTTAAAATTTCAAGGTGCATGGACTGTAATAGGTTATTGAGTTTTGAGCAAAACTCAAATTCTTAGGTTTTGATAGACCCCGACACATGACAAGCATGTACAAGATAATATAAGATGTTGCAGAAATGGCATAAAAATGGTCAGGAATGTTCATTTTTGCACAAATTAACTCTTCCCTAAATTTATTGATCCTGTTAATTAAGTTGCGATGGTTTGTCATTTTTAAAAAGTAGGTCCCTAGGAAAAAAGTTTTGGAAACACTGGAACAGAATTCTTGTTGTTTTTTTTTCTTTTTCTTTTATTTATGTACTTATTTATTTTTGATATATAGGAAGTATGTATTTCCTCTTTTTTGATATTATGTTCATGTTTATATGCAAAAGGAGAATTGCAATATCACATTTTGTTATCTTTGAAAATACCTAAAGATTTGAAACCTTTTGTTTGTGATTACATTGGGTAAAATAAATAAAACTGAGTGATATAGTGGCATTTCTATATGTTTTGCTCTCTATCAGGTGAGGTCCATCATCAGCGACTTTGCCGTTTTCTTCACCATCCTGACCATGGTCCTAGTCGACTATAGCTTAGGGATCCCCTCTCCAAAACTAAAGGTTCCCAGCGTGTTCAAGGTGAGCCAGCCCACAAAAGAAATTCTATCAACTAATTACTAAGTAACATCGTTACTTTTTCATCAAGCTGCTAATTATATCTAACCAACAATAATTAATTAATCAGCCAACCAGAGATGATCGAGGCTGGTTCATCAACCCACTGGGGCCAAACCCCTGGTGGACCGCAGTCATCACGGTGGTTCCAGCTCTGCTTTGTACCATCCTCATCTTCATGGACCAGCAGATCACAGCTGTCATCATCAACAGGAAGGAACACAAGCTCAAGGTATTTTCTTCTCTGTGCTTTGAGCTCGATGCTTATTTGAATTCAGCATGTGCTTTTTTAAAATATTGTTTTTATTGACATGTTTTAATAACAACATATAAACCACATATCACAAATCCATGAAGTTCATCAATAGAGATGGAGGTTGATACGATTTTATTGATGCCAGTGCCATTATCAATTCTGCTTATTGGTCCGATTCTTATTGATTCCCTTTTTGATTCCTGATTGATTTTTTCTGCATGGAAAGAAGAGAAGTAGGCCTACACAGGTTTTCAACATCACTGCAACTGTTTAACTGTCTGTGAGTCTGAACACAGTGTAGAAGAACGTTGTTGAATATTTGCACATCATTTGTTTTCAATTAGATTTAGATCTTTGTTAAAGAAAAAAAAAATCTTCTAAGCATGGTGCTAATTTTATTACGGAAGGGATAATGTAGAGTGAGCGGGTCAGTATAGAGAAATAAACCCCAACAGGGTGACGCTTGAATCACCCTGAAGGGGTGAACACGACATGAGTGGGGTGTTCACGTGGGCTCATCTCACAAACATGGTAAACACGACCCAAGACTGTTGCTAAAATCACTTTTAAATCAGTAAAATCATAAATAAATAAATATTGTGTGTCAAATTATCGATTTTTTTTAAGTAAGTATCCATATAATAAGTGCAATAATGTACATTTTGACAGTGTCTTCCTCTCCACCATGACTTCTTCTTGTTGCAAGTTACCAGCAGCGTTTCCAGCAGCATGAGTTTGACACCACTGTTTTAAGCTCTGAGGCACATGATTCTGATGGATCAGACAATTTCTAACCAGTTCTCAGTGGCTCTGGTTTAGATTCCCATCTCTATTCGTCATAACCACACATCCAAGACACAAAAGCACCAAACAGTACATATTGTCCACGTGAAATTAAGTCTGTGCAAAGGAAATTTAGAGATTTTCATCAAAACACATTACACAATTTAGAAAATAGCTGCTGGAAATGTGAAAAGACTGAGAACTATCTAGTACTGAAGTGGAGTTAGACTGTCAAACTTCATGATTTCTGTGTTCAGAAATTTTTGAGCAGATCTGAAATATGGCTTGATGATGCACTGGAGCCACATGTACCCAAACACTATATGCCCCACAAATCTACTCCAAGCAACATCGCCCCGGTGCAGTGCAATTAAGTCAAATTGAGTCTAGATATTGCAAGCATGGACCCCAAGATTTGCCCCATTTATGTTGACATCTTGCTTGCAGTTTCCCCATGTGAATAATCAAAACAAGTTCATACAGTCAGTTTCTGTAGCACAGTGGAGTTGATGTCTGCCAGTCAAGTGCTTCAGAGCTGCTCAACTTAAACTTAATTTACTGGTTTTACTGCCCCCCTTCAGAAAGGCTGTGGGTATCATCTGGACCTGTTCATGGTGGGGTTGATGCTCGGTGTGTGCTCTTTGATGGGTCTGCCCTGGTTCGTGGCAGCCACGGTCCTCTCCATCACCCACGTCAACAGTCTGAAGCTCGAGTCAGAGTGCTCGGCTCCCGGGGAGCAGCCCAAGTTCCTCGGCATCAGAGAGCAACGCTTTACCGGCCTCATGATCTTCACCCTCATGGGCTGCTCTGTCTTCATGACGTCTGTGCTGAAGGTCAAATGCGCTCTTTTTGTTATTTGTGCATTTTGATTTGTGTGCAGTTATTGTTGCGTGTCACAAAACCAGAAGTGACAAAAGTACACATGTTCTTGACTGAAGTAGAAGTACGGATACTTTAAAAGTAGAAGTGCTGATCTAACTTCTTACATAAAGGTGAAAAAGTACAGGATCTGAAATGTACTCATAGTATAAAAGTAAAAAGTCGCATTTCTACCAGCTGTTTCTGTGCAGCACTAACTGAACCTCACCTCCGTGGCTGAGTCACCCTCTCTGTCTGTTTTGTCTTGTTACGTCTTCTACGTTGTTTTGATTTTGTTACATCATTTTTGTCTAGTTATGTTGTTTTCATCTTGTTACATCTTTTACGTCAGTTTCGTCATATCACCATGCTATTGTTCCATCCATTCAAGCTGAAATCAGTCTTAATGTTGGGAGGGCGGTGCGCAATAATGCAGAATGAATTTAAAGAATAATTCCCCTCAAGTGCATTAACACTAAAATAAAGAGGTGAACCTGTTAAGAAAATGTAAGCAGTAGAAAGTTCAGATATTTGTGTAAAGTATCTGTACTTAGTTACTTCCCACCTCTACACATCAAGTACTCCTCTATAATTGTTCTCTGCTTTTCTCAGTGTTTCATCCTGACGGTTTTTATAGTTTTTTTTTTAAATTTAGTACAATATATCTGCTGAAATAGACCCGTTACTGACATACATTGTAGCGCTGACATAACACTTTTATTGTTCTTCAGTTCATTCCTATGCCTGTGTTGTACGGCGTATTCCTGTACATGGGAGCATCTTCTCTCAAAGGCATCCAGGTAAAAGGATTTTCATTTTACTGCATGTAATTTACCTTTTTTGCACTCACATTAACCTGTCACTACACGGAGAAACCTTATGTAGCCTTAAATGAATGACTCTACTATTGTGTGTGGTTTTATTGAACTAAATGTAACTAACTGATGTTGGAAGTTAATTGCATCACAATTGTTTGGTTTCTCAGTCTTAATGCCCACAAAAGGCATGAAAACAGTGGTCTGCGCTCTCTAAATTTAAATGTAATTGTCACACACTTGCAGAATTACCCTTGTTAATATGACGCTTTTTTAGATTATCTGCATGGCCGAGATTAGACAGACAGTTGGTCTGTATGGTTAAGTTTTAATTTGTAGACACTCCAGATAATCTGTGTAGACTGTTAATTCTCACCAAGCCATGAAAGGGAATCGCCTCCATATTGTCTGGCTGCCCAAATAAAACGTGTTAATTGGCCTCTAGTGTGTTCCCAGCATTTACAGAACACCTGACTGTTGTTTAATTGCCCTGTTTACTTCTTATTTGCTTCACTTTGAAGTACTTTCTATTATTATGCTTTCTATTTAAATTTAAATTAAGACAAATACTTTTGGGGAAAAAAAATTGTTATTGCACAGGTATCCTTCTGTGCTTTCCAGGAGCGCCAGCCTATTGTAACAACACATCCAGCAGACCCAGCAACTTTTAGCCTGATAGATGTTGGAATTTGTCCAGCGAGTCACTAACAATTGCTGTTTGAAAAGGCTGCCAAAAATGACTTTAAAGATGCTAAAAAGCAGCAGAATTGGATGATAATTCTCTGTGGGTTTGACACATATAAGAAACATTTTATATTACATGTGCATAGGTTGTTGTAACCTTTCTCAAAATGTGTGTGGTATATTCCGTAGTGATGATGTGAGGATGATGAAGGAAACTCCGCTGACACCGACTTGCATACATAATAAAGGTTCATTATAAAGAAAGCACAGCATCATGACAAGCTCCATGGACAGCTTGGAGAAGGACACAGCCAAATACCCGTCTAACTAGAACCCTCCAAGCTACACAGTTATATACACTAGTTGTTATGAAATTTTCAAGAGATAACCTCTGGCCTAGTGGACCTTCGAACACATGAAAAGTATTTTACTGGCCATGGGGTCCTTAAAAACCCTCCTTGTCTCAGGACATCTTATCTCACAGAGGCCCCTAAGACGACACACATTACATGAAGGTCCAGAGACCACAGTGCATTATGGTCAGATAACTTAAAGTGTCTCTATATTTTTTGTGATAAGGTATCAAATGACAATGTAAACAGGGCTGCTTGCAGTAATTAAGCCACAGAGAATTACCACCTGAAACTGCTGCTCCACTTGGCTTTATGAAGGTTTATAGCGAGTTTCAGGTCATTGTTTAGCTGTGCAGCTGCAGCTTTATTGTTTTGGTTCACTCTCACTGCTAGTGTTGTCTGCCGCAGCAGGCAGCTGTTTTCAGTGGAAAAGCTCTAACAACCCTCTGTGCACTGCTTGCTCAGCATCAAATTGCAGACAGACACAGTTAGCAACCAGCTGGTGAACATAATGGGGAATTAAGTAGGTAAAGAGGCAGATATTTCCCTCAGGAGTTTGTAGTGACCAAAAACAGAGTCGAGTGGACTCGAACAGAACTCCAAATGAATGACACATTTTCAGTATTTTTGTAGATTTTTCGTGCCAATAAACAGTTCTGACTTTTTGTCATTTAGCTGGTTTGTGACATGACTGTGGAAACCTATGGGACATGAGAACCGAGTGTGCAGCCGAGCACAGTCACGCACCTCCACCTCAAACTTGTGAGATATGGCAGAAAGGAAATGTGCGCAGCCACCTAAGGGTCATGTTTTGCATTCTCTGTTGCAGAAATGTTGCATTTCCTAGCAGTACTTTTCTTTTCATTCATTCTGAGCCACTCAGCAAAACATATTGCAAGGTAACGCAAAAATACTGCAAAACAATGCAAAACATATTGCGAGGGAACACAAAATATTGCAATAAGATACAAAACAAATTGTGAGGAAATGCAAGATATTGTGGGAGAATGCAAAACTGTTACAAGGAAACACAAAAGCAGTCCTCAAAAAAAATCTGAGGCACCTTAGGAGCCTCTGAATTGTAAGGAATGTGCCGCACAGCAGAACAAAACAAGAAATTAAATATTTATTTTATCTTTTTTATTGTCATATTTTTGTAAAATGCTAATTTACTAAAAATACTAAGAACATTTTTGATGGTAGCTCAATGCATGTTTACAGTGTGTCTGCTGCCCCCAAGTGAGCAAAAAAATTATTGCAGGTTTAATAACTGTTTATAATTTATTCTCTCCAGTTCTTTGACCGTCTGACACTGTTTGGTATGCCAGCTAAGCACCAGCCAGACTTCATCTATCTACGTCATGT
>JAJHUR010079634.1:0-11051 GCA_027495735.1 Lutjanus campechanus | reverse complement strand
GAAAGAGCTGGTTCATCGGGAAGCTGCTGCTTATGCTACATTGAATAAAAAGAAAAATTAGAGACAAATGTTCTAATTTGTAGCATGAAATAAGCGTCTCCATCCATAAACTGCTGTAGATGCCTTATTGCTCTCGAAGCACCACTAGGTGTCAGAGCAGCATTTGTAAGGAAGTTGTTCTCAACCCTCCTGTTCTCTCAGGCCAAGCTATCTGCGCTCCATCTTTCCTCTGCAGTCGGTGACGAAGCTTGATCTTGGTGCATGCAGTGTACCCACTGAAAACGGGAATGGCATGACGACAGAGGTACGATGCCGATGACTCACCTGTCTGAACTTGGCCCTGGCCTCCTTCTCCTTCATCCTGCCATGAGCCACTAGATAGTCAAATACTTCTCCTGGAGTACAGAGAAGAGATACACAACTATCAGTCAACATATTCTAATCATATGACCTTTACCACAACCCCCACAGTAATCATGTATTCATGAGGTATTTTAGATAAAAGCATCTTTGTGCTCAAATAGTACAAATGTGTAATATGAAGTTTTTATGTGAATGTCACATTACAGGCAGATGTAACTTACTTGACCTCGTGTTTTAGTCTGTGTGTATGCTTATTTAATTGCTCTCAACCAATATTTTGGAAATAACAAGCAGGGATACACTCTGTCACAGAGTTAGCGGGCGTGCATTCATGCTTCACTCACCACCACTGGCATACTCCATCACCAAATAAAGTGTCTTCTCCGTTTCAATCACCTCAAACAATTTCACTGCAGGAGAAATTAGGAAAAAGGGAAGAGAAGGAGGCAGGGATTAAATAAGCTATTAGCTATTTAGAAAAGTTGGTTCATGTTAGCTGAGCTTACTGGTCTGATTAGTGCGTCCTCATTGTATCAAAACTTATATCTGAATGAATTCTTCAGCACTTTAAGAAGAAGAAGTGAAGCCAAACATTTGAATGTAGATACTGCTCCTGTTAAGATCTTCAAACTGTTTGGTCTTACTTCAATTTCTGGTATTTGTTCCATAGAAGTAGAAAATTAAATTAGTAATGCACTTATTTTGAAAATAAAACAGGAAATCAGAGGATCCCAATGACTTAATTTACTGCAAATAAGCAGCACAAACTGAGGAACAATTTTGAATTTTGATCTCTGATTTGTTTTAAAGGATAAAATTTCTCTGTTATATTGGTTTATCTTGTTGATGGGTGTTGGCTTAACTGGTAATATTAAACCAAATTAAATGGGATTATCAAATGAAGTTTTGAATGTCTGTCATCATATCTTAAGGCTAATCAGCACCAAAAAAACCCCATTGAAAATCCTCAAACAAACTCATTAATTTGAATAAAGTTACTTATCATATTAAATGAGTTGAGTCTTTTTTTTTAAATTAAATTAAAGTGCTTTCATGAACATAACTTAATTTATTACTACCACAATTTTTATGGTGCTGTCAGATTACTGCTGGAAGACCCTTTTAATACAGATGAGGTTTTTAACCTCAGTGAAAATGTTTCTTTTTAGAGGGATACAAGCCATCCAAGTATGGATTGAAGCAGAATATTTCATTACATGAAAACATGTTTATTAGTTTATTAGGATCCCTATAAGCTAGCTCCATGACATCAGCTAGTCTTCCGAGGGTGATACTCAGTAAAATTACAAAAAATGTATACACTACATACATTGAGCATCAATGCTTCCCATACAAGACTCCATTATCAAATCATTAGACAATATAAACAACATAAAACATCTTGTGTCGGTTCATGCAGTTAATTGTATTAAGTGCTCTTTTATTGTTCTCTTGAGAGCGGCTCTTGGTATTTGTGGATATGATTTGGTAAAGAGCTCCTGTAATGGCTCTGTTAGGTAAAGTGGATTTGAGAAGATCTGTCTTTGGCCAAGGTGGTAAAAGTTAACCTAAACTAGCCTGTCTGGTCGGATGGTTAAGTCTGCTGACATACCTGGTTAGAAAAGTACAGTCTCTTCTTCTTATTTAAGACATTCCTGAAGAAGCCTTTTCTAAACAGTAAGCCATGAGAGATTTAAGTGCATTTGATTTACATTACTATGCATTAAACAGTGGTGAGCTAATCTGGCAGCTTTGTTTTGAACGAGGTGAGTTTAGATGTGCAAATTTTGGAAACCTCTATCTGCAACTGTGCAGAAATACTGGGATTTAAACAGAATAGACATCCAAAAAAAAAATAAGCTGCACAGCACAGCGCTTTAATGTTGATTTGGAATCAACGTTGTGAACAAAGCTCCAGACTATGCGGTACAGCCCTTGGGAATATTAATGCTGAGCTATCATCAAGCTGCTGCAGTCTCCTGTTTGAACTTACCTATATTTGGATGATTCAGTAGCTTCATTATTCGGACTTCCCTGAAGAGCTGTGGAGACACAGAAAGATATTTAATGCATCCAGAAACATGTCTAATGACATTACAAGCAGTGACCCTGAGTGTCAGCTCTGTGTCTGCTGGGAAAACACCGTTAGAAAGTATGCATACGTCCATCTGAGACTGGATTACACTCTTGAGGAACATGAGAGGACCTGAGGATCATGGGGGCTACTGTACTGCGTAAAGCAATATGAGTGATGCAGCGGCAACGTTGCACTAAACCCTGCCCTACACAGATAAGGAGCAGAATTACAACTCCACTGACACGCTGCAGTCCAGCCAGCCGGGCCGTCCAAACACCCAGTCAGCAGCATCACACAACCGCCCACTGCAGAGTAACAGTACACAGGCTTACAGCCAGTTAGGCATCTGCTGCCTAATATAATCATCTTAGCATGGACACGCAAAAAAGAGCAACAAAATCATATTGATGCCCCTGAAAACAGCAGAATTTGAGCTCTTTTAGAAGCTTTATTTTGATGACAATCTCTTTACTGCGAATGGGAAAACTTTCTATCCAGTCTGATGAGAAAAATCTCATCCTCCAATCTATTCTCTCCAACAGCTGAGTGCAGCGTCAGACAGGAGAGCCTTCAGAGTCATAATCATTTAAAAGCGTGTCTCCTCCTCAGCCTCGGCGTGACTGTTTATGTCAGACGAGCTCCCGCAGCCACTTAGAGGTGCTGTTGAATCATTTACATTCTGCTGATTCTTCCCAGTCTAGCTGAGGCTGTGTTTGAGTGTTAAATTTCAACACTCGCTCAGCTGGGATTTAGCATCTACTGCAGCTACCTGAGACAGGAGACAGATTTTGCCATTTGCTGACCACTTTGATGAAGCAAAAAGGTCCTGAGTGATGCTTTCATCTCCAGTCTACTTCAAAACGAGAAAATTGACAACCGCTCTGCATGCCAAATGAAAAACGAGGATGGACACTGCAGTGGTGTGTATGCATGTGTGTACATCAGTGTTTGTATCAGTAACTTTTCTAATGGCCTTTTAGTTCTTACATAAGTGCAGGGATAGTCTATGTTTCTAGGTCATCAAACACAGCCATTATACCAGTGTGAGCAGGCCCGGCTCTGCGGGACCTCGCAGCTACCGTCTGGTTCAACAACATGCAGGTACTCTAATTCTTTCCTCAGTTCTGTCTCTACTTGCTTGCCTGCCTCTCTTTTTCTTTCTTTCTGACACCTCTCCTCTCATTAGACCCAGCACACACACACACACACCACACTGTGAGCTGCTGCAGACGGCTTAAAGAATGAGGCTTACAGATTTTCTCATTGTCAAAAAATCCCATAAAAAGACAAGAGTGAGAAACCAAAGTTTTTTTCCTGCTAACAAGTATTGTCTGTGTGGCAAAAGCCTGGTGTGGCTTATTCCTCAGTGCCAGAGAGCAAAAACAACAACAGTGAGTCATGTCAAATCTTTATTTTTTGCGCAAGCAGTATCAATAAGAGTACTGATAAGAATCAGCATTGATAGCAGTATCAGTAAAGTTACTAGTATCCATAAAATTGCAATGATACCCATCCCAGTTTTTTAATGTTTGTGATCCATTCTTAAAAATGTACATCTTCATTAGGATGTAGAGTGCCACAGACAGGGTGGGAAAGTCTGTAATTACTCAGAGACAGATGAAGATGTTACATTAATTTGATGAACATTAATTTTCACTCGCCTTACCCTTTAAATAAGACTGTATGATAAATGCAAATACCCTGTTATCTTAAAAGGTTCGAGGGTAAAATCTTCCACGTAAACCAGAATAATCTCATAGTTAAAAAATATGTCAAATAATTTCACGTCACAACAGAGATCAGTTGTGCACAACTGCTGTTTCCTCTCAATAAGACTGCGCAGTTCATTTTAAAAGTTTAACTGTAACTGCATATGTACTATGCTGTACCATGTACACTATTAACAGGCACTATCATTGTATATTTATAGAGTTAGAGTACAGTATGGTCTTTAAATCTTTTACAGTTCCTAGTTAAGATTTTAGTTCCTCATGTTTTTATCATTTGAGTCTTTCCAGCAGGCTCAGTTTTAAAGGTACTGGTATCATATGAAACTACACAACCTACATCACCTACTGGTAGTTTATTTTCTCATTTAAACAACACAATACACATAGAACATAGTGTCAGTAAAATTTCTTTCAGTCTTTATGATGATATTTGTCTATTTTTCCCATATGTTATCCCATATTGTTTGTTGTAGTTTTATAGTATATGTGAGTCTCTCCATAACGTGCATCTCATCAATAATGTCCAGCCAATTCCTCCGAGTAGGGGGGGTCCTCTTTGAACTGGCACGATTTTCAAGAGTCTCTTGATGTCTCATCTTAAAACATCTGAATAAAAATAGGCCCTGTGGGTACCCACAAGACTACCCTTTTTCATAGATGCCCACTCATGCAGTTTTGGTCAAAACCCATGGACATTTTGCCTGTAATGGTGCATATAAATGATGATTATTTCTTCATACTGGGGTTCCTAAACAGCACTGGAATAAATCAGTATGACTGGAAAGCTGAGACTCTTTTGGATTAAATGAGACAAATTGTATTCGCGTATGATTAAGGTCATCCCCACAGTATCACACCTCAATTTGTAGTATTTGCTTTGAAGAAGTGGAAATCTAAATTGGTAATGCTCTTATTTTGAAAATAAAAAACAGAGAAAAGGAAATCAGAGGATCCTGAGTTTCCTTTTGGGATTAATCAGGTAATCTGTTTGTTTTCAACTAGAAATTTTAAAGTAAAGTCTATGCAGATTTGCTATATGGGACCATGTTTTTGTCTGCAAAAATCCTCAGTTCCTGTGTGTGTCAGAATAGCAAGCTTCTCCTGTGTGGCAAACCCTGCTCCATATTCATCAGCTGCTGTGTTGGCCTGAGAGGTTCCCCCATGGTAACAACGTCAATTAGAGTGGAAACACACTGACACAATAACCAGAAGATGTCCTGCAGTGCACACACGAATAAACCCATAAGTCACAGCCTCAGACATGCATCCACTCACGCACGTGCTTTAACATGTGACACATCTGTCAAAACAGAACATCTTTATTATTCTGAATGAGTGATGGTCCACAAGAGTCAGAGTTTTATCTCAATCTCTGATCGCTGCCTCTGTCTCTCTCTGTGTCTCGTTTACGTCATTGCCCTAAAGCCCCTCACATGGGAGGCACGCGTGCAGCCACTTGGAAACAAAAATTAGAACAAATCAGAGATGGGCGGTGGAAAACGCCGACAACAACACAGTGTCTGTCAATACGAGCTCAATAGAGATGTAGCCACCATGGAGGCTGACAGAAGATAATGAGTTTAGGATCTTTGATCCAGTCTAGTATTAATATCAATAATATCTACAGGCACAGAGGGGAGTCACAGCGTGAAGCATAAAGCAGTTTTTAAGGTGGTCTGGACATGGAGAGCGAGGACTGAATATTTGGGCCAACTTCCTTTGAGGCAATATGACCCTCTTTCAAAATAAAATGAATCAAAACGGCCGTTTCAGATGATGAATTGAGACAGTGATTGAAGAAAATGATTACAAGAATAGCTGCAAAAAGAAAATGTGTATCACAAACATGAAAACACACCGTTTCCAAAGCGCCTGAATCTCAGAAGTCTGTGCCAGTGACCTACTTCCAGCCACCCAGGGGCACCCAGGCTCCCAAACTAGCCTTAATTACAGCAGAGTCCCCATGCAGAAGGAGCCGAGCAGCAGATATCAGACCGGGAACACTTACAGGAACTGGCTGGACTATTTCAGTCACAGCAGCACAGCTGCTCATTCAACATGGAGATTATTGATAGGACGAGTAGCCTGGAAGCCCTCATCCCTCTGATGAGTGTGTGCGTGTGTGTGTTCATGTGCACAAATAGTATTTCAAAACCACATATCAGTAAATAGCCACTGCTTGCTGTTTGTCCAAGACAGACAGAAAGACAAACAGACAGGCAGACAGACAGAGGGATCCAAAGTGTCACTGACGTTAAGACAAACTGTCCTGTCCTGTCCTCGATTCCCGAGGCGCTGAAAATAACCACAACAAGAAAAGACACATCTCTCTGTCTCCATCGCTCTCTGCTTCTGCTAAGACCTCTTATTCACTTTTTAATTGTCAATCAAAGCCACAACAATACTGAAAACATCAATCCATGAACATGCAAATCCATGCATATCTCAGCAGCCTCACTATTTGATTTGTTTTATGATTCATCTTGGACAACGGTGCTGCCTGTCCAATCACATTCCACTCATCTGAACAAGACCAAAGCTCCTCTAGCCCATGGGCTCCACAGCATTTCATTGGCTAATGCAGAGTGGCAGGCGCAAGACAGACATAAACAACAGCCATTAAAAGAGCTTGACCCCATGGTGGGCTTTTTACAACTGGCAGAAAATACACAAATAGAGTCAGAGCATGTGCTGCCTTAAAAATCAGAAACCATCACAGACGGGTGTGAGATGACTGAAGGTTAGCACTGTGGCTCTGAGCCACGTCGAGAATTTTTGGGGAATCCGCCAGTGTTTCTGTCACTTCGTTTACTCTCCTCACTCTCTGCAGTCGGTTTTACGTCACAATGTCAAAAGCACAAACTTCAATTTTGTCTGAAATATACCCTCTATTCATTTGTTGATGTTGTCATTGTTGAAGCGCTGAAAAGAAAAGACTCTTATTTACAGATTAGAAGGAGGCAGAGAGCGATGGGACGGTGGGATGAGAGCAGTGTTTGCTCAGTGGAAGAGAGGGGATTAACAGAGAGGCCTATTTTAGGGCTAAAATGCCTAAAAACCATGACAACGTCAACATCCCTGACCACAGATGACATGTGATGCATTTCCTGTGGCGGATCTAAGGAGGTGCTTTGGAAGCTCAGCTGACCTCATTTCCTGTTACACTGAAACCACCACAAAGTCACACCAGGGCAGAGATCGCCAATGGGCCGTAAAGGAACAGACCAAAGGTTCATTCTAACCTCATGACTCACTCTGGGCTCCGCTAACCTGTTTTTAAAATCAAATAATCGGAGGGAAACACCAGACTGACAAAGATAAGCTCAAGAAAATAAGCACTAAAAACAGGTATTTTAAGATTTTCTTCATCTCTTTGTTTCCACGATCTGAAACTGCTTTGAATTCTTCTTACAGGATGCCTTTGCAACGTAAAAAAAAAAAGTTGAGAAAATTCATAATTTCAAGGCAACTGGCTTCACTAGAGTTTTAAGCAAAACTAAATAAATTTTTTAAAAGGTTTTGCTGACCTGTTTTGTTGAGATAAGTTGCTTTTCTTCTTCAGACAAAGTTGAATCTTTGTATTTTAGAAACCCCAAAAAATCTGGATTTCAAAAACAGTGAGCTGTGAACTGAAAATGAAATGGTTGTAACTGAAAATATTACATTTTAATCATTACTGACTTTCACTTTAAGCTTCTTTTGTTTCTAAAAACTCAAATATTTCTGGGTTCTTCTAAGAGGAAAAGTAAATTATGTCAGCACAAGATTACTTAAGAGAACTTAAGGGTTTGAGGTTGATTCAAAGTCAAAACTTTAGTGAGGACAGGCGCCTTGAAAATGTGAGTTTTTAAGATGGGATAAGATAAGATGTATCTATTGATTTCCCACAGGTGAAATTTGACACAGCAGCACAAAAAGTAGCAGGGCAAGGGGTAATGTTGGAAAAATATCTATAAAAATAGAATCCAAAATAAAGAGGATGAAATAGAAATACTCCATACAATAACTGGGTCTGTGTGCGTGTGTGTTTGCAGTGTGCATATAAATGTGTAATGTGCAAAATGTCAATGTCATACATACTGCACTGTGCATGTAGATCTAACAAAAGGTTCTCCTGTGTATGTCTGTGTGTCATGCAGGCTTGTGTGTGTGTGTGTGTGGCTGTATAGGATGTGCCAGAGCGCTGGCTGTGCCTACAGAGCCAGATGGTGCGCCCGCAGCCTGGCTCCTCCGAGACCATAAAAAGAGAGATCAGTGGCATTTTTGACGGTCTAACATGAAAGAGTCGCCGTTTAACAGTGAGTGGAGGAGCAACGTGGTCACATCAAACCTCTCAAACCTCACTCTACCACACTGACAAACAAACAGGATCACAAATAAGAAAGCACAGGACAACAACACTAACAGGATACAGCGAATTGTACGCATGACAGAGCAAGAGAAGGAGACGAGGTCAGCTTAAACAACAGATTTTCAGAAGCACCACAGAATCCTTCGACTTCTGCTCTTCATGCATGTAAAAAGCCTGAGTCACTGAATCAATAATTATGGCCGTCTGTTGTTTATATCCGCCTCTAGAAATAGCCTGCTCAGCTTTACAGAACCACGAAAGTGTGATCAATTTGTTGTCCAAGAAGCAGTACTGCAGATCTATAGTGACTGCTTTGTCATGGACGTGAGAGAGGAAAAAACAGAATCTGTGATCTGCTTTGTAAGTTTTACATCCATTCATTGTTACATTGTCGTGCTGCTTTCTCAGGGTTAGGGTCACATTGGGAACACAGCGAGTAGAGCAGCCCAGACACCCTCAGGGAACGTAGTGAGATTCAGTCTAGACCTCTAATGTGAAGAATGCCTCCAAAAAGCAAGCAGGCAAAGAAAAAACATTGAAATTACTGATGTCAGCCAAGGACGTGGACCAAAGTTATAGACACAACCAACTGATATTTATGGTTTTTTTTTTTTTTAAATACCATGAAATGAGGATTGTTGGATGATCCACGGTTATTCTGTAGATCACCAAAATCTGTTTGTTAAATAAAAGTGGTGTTTAATACTTCTCCTCTGAACCATTAATTCAAAAAGCCCTAAATGCTTCCTCTGCCTCGAGACCCACTCAAGTTAGTTTTTAAGACTAAGCTTCAGTGACACTTGAAACAAATGCACCCAGCAAAAGTTGAAAAAACAGTCAGCTTCTGGTTTTTAAAGACATCCATCAAAAGGGGAGCCCCAGCCGTGAGCTAAGAGAGACAGAGCGCACCGCCTCATACTGAAAGCCACGCCCACCGGGGGAAGAAAATGATCAACGCCACAATGTGCAACTATCTGCAAAGTATTGAAATGCTAACAAAGTGACTGGCTAGCTAGCTAACATTAGATTTAAGCATATCAAAGGATTATTTTAGCACCCCATGTCCACCAAACCTAACAAAGAAACCAGGCCTTTCATAGCTTCGGTCTCACCAGCCACTCTCTAGTGTCTCTCTGTGCTATTTAGGGGTGTTGGCATAGAAAAGTTTGTTTTAAATTCTAGCCACTGATTGACACCACTGATGTTTTAAGAACAGGAATCAAGAACTGGAACCACTGACACCATCAGAGTTGTATGCCTCAACACATCAATTCCTTTTTATCAATGCCAGCGTGCGTTTCTGACAGCTGAGATTGCAAAACTGTGACATCATACTCATCTGCATCTTCTACACTTCTGGAAATGTGCAACAAGAAGGAGTCATGGCGGAGAGGAAGAAACAGTCCAAAGTGTGGTTTAATTTCACGAAGAAAGATAACATTAGTGCTAGTCTGTAAAATGATCATTTTACCGCCAGCAATAGACTTAAACATCTTTCTATGAAACATGGGCTTAAATTCCAGGACTGCCATGTATATGACACTAAACTCAAATGCCACTGCTTCCCTATCGAGCAGCCTGTCCATCATCAAGGGTAAATATGCTATATTATAATAACATTAGCACCACACAGGCAGGCTTAGCAGAAAATCTTAATTATGACAAGTATTCTCTCATTTCATCCGTTTTGATGACAGGTAGACTGTTGCTACAGCTAGCTCGCAAGCTACACCCAGCCCAACTAAAATCAATCATGTATAATCAATAAAGGAATCAGTAAGGGAATCGGACCAATAAGCAGAATTGATAATGGCAGTGGTATCAATACAATCTTGTCGGTTCCCATCACTTACGTTGTTCTTGTCTTTTTTCCAGATATCATTTGCACCAATCAAAGAGTAACCAAGCATAAACTGTATTAAGGTGGATGTTGCCTTTAATGCATCCATAGTGGAGCTCTCACAAGGATAGGATAGGACGCTCTGAGTCAGTGGAGACAATCGATTCAGTCCAGGAGACGACTGCTGCATTATAAGACAAGCTTCTGCATTGCAGATGGCACTTCTGTATACCATTACAGCAATCTATAGTGCAGAGGACGTTAAAATACACAACTACATGTAAACACCATACACAGATACACCCGTCTTTACCGTCAGATACAGACACACGAACGTTCATCATATTTAACACATGACTGTCCACGCAAACGCTGACGTCAACCTGCGCACATGTTATTAGAACGCCAATAATAGCTCACCCCCCATAAAAAGCCATAAGACTTCTCCATATTGACCCTCTCAGGTCTACTGCAGCTGACATTTGAAAGGCCCACTGAATAATTGATCAGAGACATCCTGATTGGTCTGCAGTCTCACATGATACGTCTGCCCTGCCCATCACCAGGCAGCGGACAACCCGACCCATTGGGTACGTGACCACTCATGACCTAGACGAGACCCAAATCGGTGAAGTCAGAGTCAGTTTATATCCAGAATCTAAACGCCTGACACACACACACACACACACA
>JAJHUR010079632.1:0-14142 GCA_027495735.1 Lutjanus campechanus | reverse complement strand
GCAGATGACTGGATGAGCCACCTGTCACACCTAACACAGGCTAACTTCAACCAATCAGATCAACTCACTGAACCGAAGCCGGCCGGAATAAGAGCGAAAACATCTTTTCCGTCAATGAAAGCCTTCAGTGCCATTCTTTGCTCTTTTTTCAGTGAAGAAACACTCTCCAGTTCTGATATAACTGATGCTATCACAGTTTCTAGGCTAAACTCTTCAGGAGCTGCCATCGTATGTTTGCGACGAGTTGCTTCCATGGACACTTCTCGCTGTCGGCACACCTGAAACCACACCTGTAGCTGCCAGTAGTCCCTCTGAGGTTGCTGACTGGTTTGCACCACCTCTGGTGCGGATACAGATGGATAGCTTGGAGCCTGGCAAGACGGATTCTCATGTGATCAGGACGTAAGAAGCTGCTAGTACAGAGCACCCACACACTATTTTTCCTGCATTTTTCTTGGGTACGCAGACGTTCGCACAGAGACTATGCATACATCCTCAGATGACAAAAAAAACTATGTAAGGCAAACCCTTGCGCACTCGTGTTAAGCATAATACTGGCGAAGGATTTTGTGAACTTGTCTGTGGTCACCATGCCAATCCTTTGAAAGCTGATCTACTGCACACGTGTTGAACGTGTCCTCCAGGCGGACTCCAGAAAGTAGTACAAACAGAATCACTTGTGCACATGTCCATTGGTGTCCACAGCTATCTGTTTGAGTATAATCCAGGCTTTAATATAGCCATGGGGCTGCTCATGTGGTGACTAATATTCTGTCACTGGCAAAGGCATACATACTGTACAGTCTATCCAAGACTGAGACATAACTATCAAATAAAATGTGTTACATTATGGCCTTTTGCTGCTAGACTGAGCTGAACAAACTGTATCATCTCTGCTGCTCCTTCTGAAGAACATACAAACCTGATCTAATGGTGAACAAGTCGTGTATGTCTGTGAAGCCATTATGAGGCCTGCTGCTGGTCAGGGCACCACTCAGTTTAAACTGTTCAAACACCCTGAGGAAACAAAACACACACACACAATCACACATGGGATCATGTATACAATATATCTTTCACCATGTAAAGGCCACTTCGGAGTCCTGCTGTTCGTTGTGTGTGTGTATATGTGTGAGGATGGCACTTTTATGACAAGTCATAAAACAAAGACGGCAGCCACTGCCCCAGGAGAGGTCATTTGGCTGGACATGGCTACCATTCACATACACTCATAAACACACGCAGCGGGAGTCAACCTTAGCGGTGGCCCTTAGATCAAATAAAGGGCCAGAAGACACAGCGAGAAAAGGAGAACAAGACAAAGAGAGAGAAAATAAAAAGAGTGCCAGGAGAGGAAGGAAACAAATATTCATAATTTTCCTAATTTTATGCTGTTTTCCCCATCCGCTCTTTTGGCTACAGTTTTTTTTCTTCTTTAGTCTAAATGAGCCACAAGTCCCTGTCAGTTCAAAGCGAATCTTATCATCAAAGAGAATTCTGGAAGGAGATAACATACAATCAAATTTAGAAAATCAGTGAGCATGTTAGGTGTAGACTGTGGTGGACTGAGGGACAGGGGCAAAAAATAAAGGCACTAGCTGTATGCAGTGGGGGACCAGCGCACTGAAAGTTGTGATGCACTTTACCACATTTTGTCTGCTGAATGGGACACCCCTAAGAGGACACTTGACCACATTTTATCAACTGCAAGGCAAACTAGGGGGCACTTTGTCACTGGAAGGTAGGGTTTGGCGATTGGAAGAATATATCATCCACTGACAATGGGCTGAATCTATCGCCGTAGTCTTTTTATTTTGCTAATGTCATGGTCTGCAGAGTGATAGCTGCCACCCCACGCCACACTTACTCACCTGACCATGAGTGCACTGAGCTGGGTGAGGAGTGAGAGTCAGACTCTTTGCACTCTTTTCACACACCAAATTAAGTATTTAATTTGATCAAACCAGAGTTGGTGATTGTTGGAAATGTCAGCTGTAGCATGTAGCCGGTAGGATGTAAACATGGTGTCGATCTCGCGAGACTTCCGCACCTGCGTCCATTAAGATATATACGAAGTCTCGCGAGATCGACACCATGTTTACATCCTACCGGCTACATGCTACAGCTGACATTTCGGCTAAAAACATGGCGTAAATGGCGTCTTTTGCGGTTAATTTTTAATGTCAGTGTTTTCTGAGGTGGTACATGGTGTAAAAAGTTTGAGAAACACTTAATCATGTTTTAACCACCTTAAGGGCAACCAAGAGGGCACTTTTGTGGCTTTTTAAAAAAAAAAAAATAGGGCCAATGGGGAGGGGGCAGTCCCCCTCCTGCCTCCTGAACACTCCCTGTAGATGTCACTTATTACAGGCCTACCAGAAATAGGAGGAATTGTGCATTTTGAGCTTGTAGAATGAGTTTAAATCTGCAAAAAGCAAAACCTGTGCAAACTTATGCAAAACCTTCCTCCCCACACTCTGCTGCCTCTTATCACTCCACTAAGCCTCTCACACAAAACCTTCAAGTCTGAACAGCAGCGGGAGGAGTCGGCGGTATGTCAGACCTCATGCCTCGTAGGGCCCACTCTCCATAACGTGAACATCGCCGAGGCACCGGTCCCTCTCACTGTGACTCGCCTTCTCAAAGACGCCCCTCCGGGGCTTCTCCGACCCAGAGCAGAGAGCCCCGGGCTTCGGGCTTCAACGACGTCTAACTGCAGGACGAGAGGCTAGTAGCCTCCACCGCACACGCAAACACGCACCACTGTCACATCTCAAAAGTTATTCCACCCTGTTTGTCATCATGCCTCTTTGCCACTCGTCGATACGAGCTCCATGGCATTGAAAATAATGAGCCCAAAGTCTGTGTGAAGTCAGGACGTCTTCACACGTTTTGTACCACACGTTGAAGGCAAAGAAGGTATTGGAAATTTATGACAAGTTGCAGGATTTTCCACCATTGAATCAGGCTTTCACCATCTGAAGGGAGATGCACTGCACGCACATCTGCATTCGTAGAACATCCAATAGGAACGCCATCTCTCTGAAATATGCTGAACAGTTATTGTGGAATTTTTGCCCAATTACACGCAAAAAAAATGACTGCCTACCTGACATTTAATGTGAAACATCTGACACATCTTACACTGAACAAAAAATGGCAAAATTGAACTGAATCTAATGTTTCAGTCAGTGAGAATAGCATTTCTGTTAAAAAAGAGAAGTGTGAGTGTGACATGACTCTGCTGTACTGATTTAAAACAGTGATTTGGAAACGTATGTGCTGAATTATCGACTTACATTACCAGTAAAAGGTATGAACAGCAAATTAAAATAAAAGGAGATCAAAACAGGGTGGCCTTCTTACTAAAATATGATGAAATATGCTTGTAAAACATGGAAAGTAGAAATAAAAGCCAGTCTTTGGAACAAGTTTCAAATAAAGTCTTTGTTCTATTTGCAGCTGAAGCAGATTTGAGAATTGAGAGCATATCTGATTGGAGAGTTAGGCCTACTGTTGTTGATTACCAGATGATGTCTCTGGCAGAGAAATGGTGACAAAATTCAATTGACAGATGCTTTTAACGGCTGGTATTTGCTCTGGCAGTGGCAGGGCCGAGCAGTGTGGATGTCTCTGCTGTTTAGCAGTTAAGTCTGGTGAGAACAAACCTCCTCCAGTCAATTTCTTTAACACTAATTGCTGTAAAATGTGTTTACAATCATTTAATGAGCTGGCTGTGGCCCCTGGCTGTTTGCAGCATATGTGGGATGGTACAGCTCCAAGCTTACATATCTTATTTACGTACAATATCTGAAGAGTTACCAGTGGCAAGCTGTTGATTATTATTAAGCCAAGTGTTCCATTTTACTGTGTGTGCGTGTGTGAGAGTGTGTGTCTATACATACGTAGCCATGTCGGATTTCTTCCATTTGCTTGTGTAATTTGCTGGTGTGTGTGTGTGTGTGTGTGTGTGTGTGTGTGTGTGTGTGTAGGTATTCCTTGAGAGCTGTTAGATGGAACTCAAAGAGGTGAGGTAATTCACTGGAGTGTTAAAACTAACCTGATCCTGTGAGTCACACACGGTTACTGAATAAAAAGGAGGATGAGTTCAGATAGTCACTGCTGCTGATAATGATAATATTCTTCTATTCACAGGCACCATCTATGGGGTGGAATTGAGTTTTATGCCAAGTTGAAGTTGAGGGTGCAGCGACACCCCCAATCTTGAGGCAAAGCAGGAAAAATTGCAGTTGTAAAACTGCCATAGACAGATACATTTAATTTGGCATGTGAAAGACCACAAATAAAGTCACAGCATATGCTATATTTTTCTTAAGATTTCATTTTCATAGGGGGAAGTGTGTGTTTTGTTGCTCTTATGTGTTACCGGCTGAGCACACTGAGCGCTTTAATTAATTGGTCAACAAGCACAAAGCGCCACGAGTGTTTCCCAAACTGTCTCTTAGCGGGTGCTCGTAAGGAAGAGCTGCTACGGTACATCCTAAGTGTATTAATCGACGCTGCAGCCATCGATTGATCTCTTGTAAAGGAAAATAAATGATGTTGTAACATAACAAGTGTTGCAATAATAATTTTACCACCATCAAATATTATATTATAAATGAGGCTACACCTCCTAAAGATCATCTGCTAAACTATTTGAAGCCTGGTCCACACATACACGTTTTTTTTAAAACAGCGCTTTAAAACCAAATTTCCGTCCAGACGAGCGTTTTAGCCCTAATACGTCTGAAGCATATCACATAAAAATGACTTACATGCGCATTCCATTATAAAAAAGAAGACTAATGATGAAGCAGAGAAACGTGATCGCTGCTCACTGATAATGTCTTTGTTATTGAAACAACAACGGCACCTGTTTGTCTCTCTTTTTCCATCAATGTACTTCCAATGCCCATTTTGTCAATGTACAGACTCAGATACTCTGCTATGTCAAAACACAAAACACATATCACCATACATGCTCATACTCTACCAGCTGGGCTGTCTTTAAATTAAAATATGGGCCCATATAATGTAATGAGGTGAGGGGTAGGGATTAATATATTCCCGAAAATGACATATTTCGATGAAATGACCACTTTAGTTTATTATCTGGTGGTATTACTCGTTATTACTGAGGCGGAAGAACGCGATTTCAACATTAATCAACATTATAATGAACATAATATAAACTGCACATGATGTGCGTAGCTTGACCTTCGCTGCAGCTTTATGGGGGATGAAATGCCAAATTCACTGTCTGTGGTCTCTTTCTGACTGAATAGGCTCACGGAAGTAATATTTTACAATTCATCATATTTTAAACTAACGAAATTTGTTAAATCAAGTCATTTGGTGTTTTAAAAGTCATGATATTGAGCTGAAACAGATCCTACATTCCATTCGTGTTCACATGCGGCTGCTGAGCGCAGCAGACGTCTCGCTCCGTCTTCACTGTTCAACATAGTCGGCTTAATAAAGTTTATGATCACTCAAAGTAAAAAAAGTAAAAATCTAACAACAAGTTCTCACTCACTTTGTGTGAGGCTTTGGATGGATTTTTCAGGAGATTCTGGCGTCTTTCTTCAGTGAGGGACTCTTTTTACCACAGCCTGAAGGTAAATCCAGCTGCAGTATGTCACCCAGATGTGTTTTGGATAAAGTATGTTTTTGAAATTTTGGGCTTTCACCTGGAAATGTCGCAGCAAACGTCAGTCCAGCGGATTTTATCCCTTCAGCTCAGCGCACAATTTGCATCTTCATTGTTTAAAAGAAGCCTCTGGGAAACAGCCCGTAAGCTTAAGAGAGACCTCAAGATACAACTTATGAAGCATGTAGCGCTATGAAGGCTCTGGGAAACGGGGTCCTGATCATTAATGCACTTAATACAGAAACTTTTGCCTCTATCATCCGAATAAGACACGCAACACAATGTCTGACGCCAGTTTTGTGTGGGAAAAATTAAACAATGAAGATGCTAATTGTGCGCTGCGCTGGAGGGATAAAATGTGCTGGACTGAGGTTTGCTGCCACATTTGCACTCCCACACAAAATTCCAGGTGAAGCCCAAAGTCTCAAGAACACTGGATTTATACTTTATCCACAACACCTCTGGGTGAAGTACTGCAGCATATGATGGATTTACCTTCAGCAGTAGGGTGTGGTAAAAAAGCACCACTCACTGAAGAAATGTGGCCAAAATTCAAGAATCCATCTGAAGCCTCACAAGTGAGTGAGAGCTTTTTTTTTTAAAGAGTTTAGCTCTGTAACTTTGAATGATTATTAATTGAATTGAGCCTAATATATTGAACATTGCAGTGCACATGGTGCGACCCGAATCACGCGCTCTGCAGCAGCCCAATATGGAATCTGTCTCAGCTCAACAGAATTACTTTGAAAACACCACATGACTTGTCTTAACAAATTTTGTTAGTTGAAAATATTAACAATCTGTAAAATATCACTTCCACGAGGCTGTTCAGTCTGACGGTGATGCGTTCCATCCTCGTAACTTCAGCAAAGGTCAAGCCCCCTGCAGAATGTGCAGTTTATGTTATGTTCATTATGATGTTGATTAATATCGAAAAGGCATTTTTCTACCTCAATAATTATCACTACCTCCAAATAATACACTAAAGTGCTCAGGTTTGGAGCCCACATACATTGGTATTGTGTGCTGCTATTCTATAGAAAATATGTCATTTTCAGGAAATATATTCATCCTGACTCCTCACCAAATCACACCACCTAACATTACACAGGCTGACATTTTTTGCCCCCCTATTGTTCAACCTAAGTGAGTGCCACTGCTTGTATTACACTGGGCAATGTGTATATGACATGTTACATAATCCAGGATAGAGAATTCAGTTCTTCCTATGCCTGAGAAAAGTATGATTTTTCCTGTTTTTATGCATATTATTATTTCTGAACTGAACCTGAACTGGGTCAAGTTAATTCTGGCAGACATATAACACTAGAGACTAAATGGCTTGAAGAATGTCTGCAGTTAAAGAGAGGCAGTGAAAGATGTGCAAATCAGTCCCCCAAACCCCCCACCCCCGGTTGAGGCAAATGGCCCCCATCTTTAATAAAGAGCCTGGTTCTGCTCAGGGGTTCTGCCTGTTATAAGAATGTTTTTCCTCACCACAGTCGCCTCAGTGCTTGCTCTTGGTGGGAACAGTTTATAAAGAGTACAGTCTAAAGTGTCCTGAAAAGTGTCCTGAGGTGATTTTATTATGATTTAGTGCTACACAAATAAAATCAAATGAAAGTGAACTTCAACTGAGGAAAGAAAAGGTTGGCTTACCAATGTCTTTTAGTACAAACAAACACTGAACACTGTTTAAATGTACACACACAGTGCCATGGATACACATTACTACACCTCTATCCTGACTGACAGGTCCCCATGGTAGCCACTTGTTAACAACAAGGTAGCCACGCCCTAAAGCATACCATTACTCATAATACCCATAATATACAAGATGAAAATTATGCTGTATTGACTTGACATAAACTCACTGACTGAGGTCATTAATCTAGTGAGAAGTAGGCTCATTTTAGCATAGGAGTACATACAATTAGATTTCTCTTTCCATCAGTGGAATCACCCCCTGCTGGCCAGTAGAAAGAGTGTACATTGAGGGAACTTGTACATTGGCCTCACATTTCAGGTCTAAGTCCAATTCTCTTACACAGTCTATGGATTTTCCCAAAATTTGTGCAAGTGCAATGCAACATTTCTAGACTGCCTCTGTGTTCTATCTATGCATTATATATGCACTAGACAAGGCTACTTTATATAGATTTAATTGCATGACAGCACTGGTGACTAATGCGAGTATTGGAAGGGCTATTCTGCAGCAAATTAAGGGCCATTTTTACATACAAGCACCAGCAGTGACATTTTCAAGGATCAACATTAATTATGTGGTGATTCATGTTCTCTGATCCCTAAGAGCCTGGACTGGTGAAGCTGATCCAGAGTCTCCTCTCCATTACCATAAACTGTCAGTGCATCCCAGCAGGGTGAGCTGATCTCCCTGCTTTTGATTGATGTCGGCCCCTAATACACCTATTCCAGTGTTGTACTCTATAATTGCAAAGGTCCATTGCCATGCCCAGTAAACAGTGCATTTTGGGCCTGTGCTTTGTGTATTTTTTCTTCTTTAATATTTTTTCTCATTCCCAACACACTGACAATTTGTCGCCGCCCCTCTGTGACTTATGCAGACGCGCACAGTATCTGTGGCTGAAAGTGACGCACCAGACTTTTAATGTGATTTCAATGTAAACCCACCCATGGCTGTAGAAGACACCCCTGGCTACTGATGTGATAAAAAGAGGGAGAAATTCCACACATGAAGGAGGTGTATGGCTCAAACAAACATAGGACTTTCACCCAGGAGACTGAGGTTCATGTCTCATGAAACCAAAACTTTACTAAAGGTTTTGAGGTACATAACATGCAAGTGGCCGAAATGGGTTTTCTCAGGAGAGTGGCTGGCATCTCCCTTAGGGATCGGGTGAGAAGCTCAGTCATCCATGGGGGGACTCGGAGTAGTGACACAGCTCCTTTGTGTAAAAAAAAGAGCCAGTTGAGGTGGTTCGGGCATCTCATACGGATGCCACCTGGAACACCTCCCTAGGGAGGTGTTCCAGGCACAACCAGCTGGGAGGAGGCCACAGAGCAGGCCGAGGACTAGGTGGAGGGATTATATCTCCACCCTGGCCTGGGAACGCCTCGGGATCCCAGTCAGACCTACTGTAGCTAATGTTGCCGGGGTAAGGGAAGTCTGGGGCCCTCTGCTGGTACTGTTACCTCCACGACCCGATTTTGGATAAGCATTTGAAGATGGATGGAGGATAGATGGATGGAACATTATGTGTGTCATGAGACTTCCATTGCTTCAGTGCTGTCAAGTGACATATGTAACATTACGTCCCTTTAAGAAATTAATTAACATTACAATTAACAACAACAACATTAACAATTCCTTACGTGTCTGTAAAAATATAATCCTACAAGCACCAGATAAGAGGCATCATATATTGATAGTCTTCTTGTCAGTTCAGCATCCATGTAATCTGTAAACCTGTATTTTTCTATATATTGTTGCATCAACTCTGCCAGCCTCATTTGATTAGCTGCTGTATTTTAGTTGGAGATGCCCTTGGGAAAGAATGGAGAACTGTTTCAGTATAAGGATTTCTTACAAGTGTGTGGTTTCTCACAAGTGCTGGTTGGTAGATTAGATACATGCCAAAGTATTTGAGACATGTTTGATTTCATCAGAACTTGAAGACAAGAAAAAGACTGACTTAAGAAGGGCTGAACTGTTTTATGACCACTAACAGGGGATTGCTTTCAGAACATTTTGTTTTCTTTGTGTTTTTTTTTTGTTTTGTTTTTTACCATGGTGGCAACCATTTTGCTATTCTGTAGCTACAATGCTCCCTTTGCTCCATCACTCAGGGGCCTGTGATTGTAACCTTAACATGGTCTTATCCAAAACCAACCCAAGTAACTAATGTGCAGAAATTTAACCAAACTGTGAGCATTTCACAGGGTTAAGCACGCGTTAAAAGAGGCTATAGGGCACCTGGGGCTTCGGTATCAGTCGCTGAGATGCGGTGACAAATGAACAGGTTGGAGCGGATCATATGTCCACAACAGATAACCTTTGTCTCGCCCAAACTGGCTTGAGAATCTGATTTTATGATCTTTTTTTTTTTATTTGGCATAGTCCTTTTACAACGAATGCCGTTCCTGATGACACCCTCCCATTTTTTATTAGGAATGTACTGGCTTGTGCATCTCCAGTAGCTGGGGAGCCAACTGTCTGATCAGTAGACAACCAGGTCTACCTCCTGAGCCACAGACACCCACAGTGACTTTGTTTTCTGCCATGTCTTTCAAAAAACATTCCTTCTACTGTACATGCTACTGAAAATAAAGATAAAGGGATAACACTTTGATACACCAGGTGCAGCTTTGTTTAATTTTATCTTAATTTATCGATCACAGTGGACTGATGGGATGTGACCCAAACTTTTGAAAACAGTGTCCTAGATTTTGAGCCATTTCAATTCCATTCAACGTAGTTGTCTTAGCCAAAATGAATGAATGTGTGTGTGTGTGTGTGTGTGTGTGTGTGTGTGTGTGTAAATGATTCAGGAGAACCAAAGTTGGACAGGGGCCCATAAACATGCCAGGGATTAGATATTAACTGTTTCAGGGGCCCACATGATTTAAGGGAACTGAGAATTTTATGTCCCAGATACATATTACATTTGTTATAAACTAGGGCTTCAACTAATGATTAGTTCCACTATTTATTAAGTATTACTGATCATTTCCTTGATTGAACAATTAATAATTGCTTGTTATGTCTGACCAACAGTCCATATTCAAAAGATATTCACTTTACTACAGGACGAGTAAAAGCAGCAGCTCCTCAGATTTAGGTGAAACAAGGTCATGTTTGGCACTTTTGCAAGAAATGACAAATTATTTATCAATTTGTGGTGATCAATAAATCAACTCTTGAGCTCTAGATTAAACGAAGGAACGTCAGAAAAACAAATGCAACCAAAGTCTCATCAATCCTAAAGTGACTTTAGGTAAGAATTGCTATTTTTTGCGACATGGGGCCTCATATCCACTTCCAGCACACTGCTCCAAAGATCCAAACATTGAGCAAGTGCATCAACACAAGACACAGCAAGCAGCTGATATTACTGACTAATTTAACAATAAGAAGGCCTTTTATTTCCTCTAGCTCCCACCATTTATCCTTCCAGTCCCTCCAGGATTTCACTGGCTGTTTCTGGGATTTTTGCATCTTAAAATGCCTCATTTCACAGCATTTTTTCTTAAAAAATTGCAATGCAAGTTGCAATGTTTTTCTGCATTTTTGCAGCGTGAAAATGACAAAAGAAAGTCCCGATTTTTTTTGTATACTTCATTAAAATCAAAGGCAACTTGTTCCAAGGTGAGGAAAACACTCTATTCTGAGTGTGCTAAGTGACCTTCACAAAAAGACTCGGGATTACAAAAACTTGAGCAAAATATGCTTTATTTGTAGATGATGTGCACTTGGGGGGTATTCAATCAAGAAGCAGAGTTCAAACTCAGTGCAAACAAAACAAAATCAAAATGATAAAATAACAGTGCACAGAGCATTCTTAAATGTTTCTTTTCAGTGCGTTTTGCTAAAATGCAAAAATTATAAATGCAAAAGAAAATAGTGAATAATAAAACATGTATGATGTTTACATGGGGGACTGCTATGATTGGTCAACATTGATGTTTGGACAAAATTGCAAGGTTGTGCAGAACTCACGGGAATTGGTTGAATTTGTGTGAATTGTTGTGATCGCAACATCAGAACTTCCTGATTCACTCAGGGGCCTCTTGCTCGGCCACTGTCTTTTTCTATTCTTCCAAAACATCTTCGTTCCCTTTGCCTCTGACCATGATGTCTGCAAAGGCCCCCGCGCTCAGTTAGTTATTTCCCGCTGGCCGCTGATGACACACAGTTTTATACATCCCTTTCTGACGCTTATCCATTGTGACCTCATTCGGTGCCTTGCCCAAATCAGATTTTGGTTAGCCAAAAGTTTTTTACAGCTTAATGAGGACAAAACAGACATTGTTTTAATGGGTCCCAAGGCTTTGAGGCACCAGATTCAATCTTTAACTCCCCTATCTATGTAGCCATGTGAGCATACTAAAAATGATGCTGAGCTTGATTCCCGGAAGCACATCTTTATTTTTTTCTGAGACTGCCTGTTATCATCTAAGAAATGTATCGAAAATTCGATCCTTCCCGTCACAATCAGGCTCTGAAAAGTTGCTTTCATTTCCAGTAGACCAGAATAATGTAATGTGCTCTTTACTTTTTTACAAATAACTGATTCTAAAAGCTTATTATTATTTTAAAGTCTTTTAATGGCTTAGCTCCTTCCTACGTTGTTGTTATGCTCACTGAATACACACCGGACAGATTAAATAAAGGTTCCTCACTGTACCTAGAATCAACTCTAAATCAGCTCATGGTGCTCTCAGTTATTAAGGTCCTACTTTTCTCTGCAAACTTGAACTACAGTCTGCTGAAAAAGTGCAGACTCAAGACCTTTTTGCAAGTTTCTGGTTAGGTTTAATGTGTGTTTCATTTGTTTGTTTGTTTTTCAGTATTATTGTTATTATCTTCCTTTTAATAATAATACCTAATAATTATCTTGTATATTTTTTATATCTGCAGTACTCTATCTTATACTCTATTATCTTATGTGCTATTTTCATCTTTGGTTTTATTTTGAAGTACATTGAGTTTGCAACCGCTGTATGAAATGCACTGTATAAATAAAGCTGGCTTGACTTGAGTTCAAAACGGTCAGAAAGGATCATACATTTACCTGCCAGTAACAACAACTTTGTAAACGTGCACTCACTTGAGTTTGTAGAGGTTGTTGCAGAGCCAACGGACCACAGTGACAAAGACACGGGGTGCTTTTCATTACGGTGAATTCTGCCTCCTCGTCTCCTGTCTCCTCCATCAACCCGGAAGTTGTTGCCCATCTGCCATGATGCTTAAATGCACCTGGAGGAGGCGGGGAGCTCAGAGCGAGGATACACCGCTGTATCCAATGCGGAAGTCTTTTATCAAGCGGTGTGATTTTGACTGGGCAGCTTTCATCTTACATCATCAGGACCCACACAGGGAAATCAAATTCTGACTGACAGAAGTTAATGTGCCGTCATATGTCGACATGTAACACTTTATAATAAGTTAATTTCATTTTATTTCACAATAAAATTGACACACACACATTCTTACACAGCTGTGTGCGTATTATTATGCTGATAACAATATTGCAAGTAAACATATATATAGCCTAAGTAAACAAACAGCACTGATCCGTAGTGATATAAATTTGAAGATTTGTAAGGAATATTAAATGATGGTTAAAATCAACTTCAGAAAGAACACTAATAATAATGAGCTATTTTATTCATTTATTTATTTATTTATTTTATTATATATTTTTGGGCTTTTATGCCTTTATTTTGATAGTATAGCTGAAGAGTGGACAGGAAAGGGGGTGAAGAGTGAAGGGATGACACGCAGCAAAGGGCTGCAGACGGGAGTCAAACCAGCGGCCGCTGCAGAGGACTGACAGCCTCCATACATGGTGCGGATGCTCTACCAACTGAGCTAAACGACCGCCCCAACAATGAGCTATTTTAAACAGTTTACAGATCTAAATATATTCTGTCAGGTGTTGAAATTGTTCTTAAATACGTGTTTCTGTGGACATTCGTACCAGTCAGTCTGACAGCTGAAACAGCTGTTATCAGCTCGTAATCAGTAACCGATGTCGCTTCAGACTGATGCTAAAAGGAACAGAGGATTTTTCATCTCACAACTTTGCCTCTTCTGTCCTCACATCTCTTCCTTGCATCTCTCTCTCATGTCCTTGCTGGGTGGAGCTAAGACCTGAGGAGAAGAAGCGAGCGGAGGAGACAAGGAGTCGAATTTACCGAATGAAAAGCACCCAAGATCTTCTTTGGTCGCTGCTCGGAGGAGCAGAGGCTCCTCTCAGTGGTGAGAGAGACCAGTCTCATGAGCACAGAGGGGAAACGGCTATATGATACAGCAGGTGTCAGAGCAAACTTTTGAATTGATGCATGTGAATACACTGAACAGGCTAAAAGTGGTGCGAGCATGTGTTTGTTTGTTAAAAGCTTCACTGCAGAGTTCTGCAGTTGGAAGTGAAGTGGTGCTGAAACATCATTTTAACAGTAGCACTTTTTGGATGTTTTTAAAATAAATTAAATTAAGCTTCAAAGTTGAATCACTCAACTAATGCGTGCATGTGAAGTAGCATCACACCTTCATCATCTTTTGTGTGTGTGTGTGTGTGTGTGTTTTGCAGGGTGGGGCAAGGCTAACAAGGTTTAGGGTTTTGGATCATTAGAGATCATTTAGACATTCATCACTGATATTACATGACGTGTGTGTGTGTGTGAGCATGAGTGCATTGGAGCATTACTCCATAACGCCCATGCAATAAAGGCTGGTAATGCTGCGTGTGTGTGTGTATGTGTGTGTGTGTGTGTGTGTGTGTGTG